>JAQJVL010000082.1:244209-418018 GCA_035578905.1 Stictocephala bisonia
AATAGTGGAGGTGCAAATATATATATTAGTTCGATATATAATGGAAATACAGTTTTGGGCATATTTTCAAGTTTTAATTAGATGATTTAATTATACTCTTTACTCATACAATCATATACTGTAGATAAAATGACAAACATAGCAGTATTGAAAAATAATAATTTCATGAGTACGCAATAAATTAAAAACACTAACTTCACTGAGAATATCAGTGTATAATATAAGCTGTATAACTATGTACTCTACACAGATTCAATCTTTTTAGGAAGTTAATTTTAACAAAGATGTATATAAAGAGGTAAGGCAGTAAACTTCTGTAAATCTTTGGCAGTGGTCCATCCATAAATTTAACAGTTATGAATAGTCGTAAGTCATGTCTCAGTGGATTGTAACACAAGCCTAGATGTTGGTTTTCGTATAAAAGGCATATATATATTTAACTACACAGTTACTGATCATATATTAATGTGAGTAAAGTATCTTTTAAAAAAATAAAACTAAACGCCCATTTTAAAAATATACTTTCTTTTCTCTATTAAATAGTTAAAAGGTTTATTAAAATAAATTAAGTACCTTCATTAGCATTGTAGTATTTTTATATAATATAATCTAATATACTTTGTACATTAATGCTAAACGCTTTTCACGATTTGGTTTTGATAACATTTATATAGTTAGTTTTCCTCTTTTTTATTTTATATATACTCAAATAAAACGATATTTAACAACGTTCTCGGTTTTTCTTTTACTGATATTTGTTTGAAAGTTAATAAATGATTTTAGAATTCACAAGACGTGATTGCCATCTTTTCTCAGAATCGATAATATGTTTTTATTAAAATGTTGCGTATAAGAAAGTTAATAAACAGAAAAATGAGATATTTCATCTTAAATGACATTTAATGAAGTAATTAAATTTCCTTTTATAATAATTTAATCATAACACTTTTTATTTACTAAAACAGTATATTACACATTTTAAATTATTTTGTTATATATTAAGATTATATATTAATTATAAAATTCCATTGTTATTAAAAAGATTATTTCAAGCAGTTTAAGTGTCTATAGGAAGTTTAAATTGAGCCAGTAATATTTTTCGAAATGTAAAACTTAAACAAAACACTAGGCTATATTACATTTAAAGTAACCTACTGAATGGACTAGTGAGAGAGAGATGTACTGATAGGTGATAGTGAGATAGAGAGCTGATTTAAACCCTGTGAACACATTTTATTCCCCCATTTAAACATTTTCACGGCAACTAATATGACGGTAGGCCTCGAGCTGGTGGCACAATAGCAAGCCACACCTATTACGTTAATAAAAGCAGTTACCATTAGTTGGTTTAGTATAAACTTAAGAATCATGTTTAGAAGGAATAAACAAAATTGTATTTAGCATTAAAATTATGAATAATAATACCAATAACACAATAAATAATAGCGTAAGCAAAATAAATGAACTGATCAAACTTTTACAATTAATTGCAGTTATTTTTCAACTAAACATTGTTGTGAAGGTTGAACACTCAAGGGCAAAAAAGTTAGTCACGCCTCTCATGGACTGCAAGTGAGCGGTGGAACGATCCCCTCCCACTGCTGAAACCCCTATGAGCGCTAAGTATAGCACGGATCATTTTCTGTCCAGCCTGTTTACATGTATGCTGCAAAACGTAAAACAATTATAATAAACATATTTATGCCCAAATAGGTTTCTCGAAAGCAAATGCTCAAACTCTTTAATTACGTTTAAGGTCCTGATAATAAAAAACATAATATATTTATATCGGCTTGCTAATTATATCTCTACTTAACTGTAAAATGTTAAAAAATAACTGACCAAGTCTACTCATAATTAAGAAAATTTATGATACGGTCACTTGTATAGAATAATAAAATAACAGCTATTTCTCTTTGATCCTGCATTCTTTGACACGTTTTTGTACACCAGATGAACTAGACAAAATTAAATAAAGGATACACCACTTTACCAAATGGAGCTTTATTTCTTATTACTTCATCATCCACCCTTAGGGGAATTTACAAAATGGCGAAAATGTAAGTCAAACAACGCCTTAAACAATTATTTTGTCTACATTCTTCTAAACGTTCTCCTCTTCCATTCATTCATTTACCCAACACTAAATATGCTAATTATTAAACTATTAATTTAATATATAACTGTTTTATCCTGTTACTTTTGAGTATTTTCCTAACGAACTAAAACGTACTTGACAGTGTATTTAATGTGCTTTTAGGTTTTAAAATTTATGACTGATTAAAAATAATGTTACTTGGTATGTTGATGAGAATTAGGGGTCCCCTAAATAAGGGTCTTTGGGGATGCAAATCAATACCATATACTAAGGGTGTCTATTCCAATAATCTCAACGCCAACCGTTATGAGTTTGCTATTCAGTTGAATTAATATCATCTGAACATTCAAACAGTTTTGATGTTTGGTCCTCACGTAAGTCAATATAAACTAGATTTATTGAACATTCACTTTGTAGACTGATAATTCGAAATTAAAAACCCCTTCAACAATAATATAAAACTAAATAAGTCTGGGCTTGCGAATTTCTAATATAAAATTCATTGAAACACTAAATTAATAAACTATATTTCCCCCCCGTTCTATCGACAGTGTAAACCACTATATACCTTGAAATGTTGTTTCTGGAACATCGCTTTAAAAATTAACACGCTTTAATAAGAAACTGTGATATTTCCTGATGTAGAAACACATGGTGTTAAATAAAAAGTCAACCCAGACGAGCTACTGTGCCAACTGCCAACATCCCTGTACGTGTATGGACGGGTAGGTGAGTCAATACTAATAAACGTTGATGGCTGGCGTTACCAATGTATGGAACAGTCTATTTATAGATACTTAAAAAAACTGTACAACGTATACTACCCGTACACGAAGTTAAACGTATAACATCATTATTAAAATTCTCTGTTTGACATTTGTAGCAATTAGATTGCTTAATATTATATATAGAACAAGACTTAGCAATCTTTGGTGAAGTTTTTAATAATCAATATCGATTTCTGTCTCTAAAGACCATCTTCAGTTGTACAGAATGAAATAAGGTAATAAGAATATTTAACAGTAGCATAATTAATTCAACTTATCCATCTACATTTTTATTTAAATTTTCATAATATCAGCTGGTGAATTAATTATTCTACAGTTAAATATTTGTATAACCTTATTTCATTCTGTACAACTGAAGATGGTTACCATTGGAATCAACATTCAAGTGAAGCCCTACAATTGAATCTGAGATGCCCACCCATACACGTACAGTAGTACTACATATACAAGACCTTGTAGAGTCTATGTAGGTTCAACCCCCCCCCCTTCGACCAATGTTTAATATTCATTAGTGACCAAAGGGCTCTGTATTCAATGACGTAATGTGTTTAATGGATTTGTTTAGTTTGTGGTTAGTGAATGCTTCATATTGTTCAACACTGATGCAGTGTTAGTGTTTTGTAACTAGTATCAGTCCCAGGCTTTGTTGCTTGTATTCTATTGTTGACTACTAACATTGAGCGCTGTATTTGTCTTTCATTTAATATAATGAACGCTTGCAGTACACATTTCAAAGTGTAATATACGATAACTAGTTCAAACACTATGTTACAATTAGCGATATTAAATGCAACTGCAAGATGAATTACGATGACTAACAGTTTTGTCTGAATACATAGAAAAGCATCACACTCTAATATAAAACTATATTCAGTTTTTAAGGAAGTTTGGTATATCTGAGGATAGATAAAAAAATCCTTCTAAAGTGTCTACAATCCATACGAGATGATTTATTTAAAACATACGCACAGTGAACTTAGGCAGAGTTCACTACCTACTCTTAGTCCCTACATTTTACACCCCATTTCAATAATTTAAAGTGAAAAACTAATATCCTGTGGGGATAAATATATGGCTGAAAATGGTAGTTTCCAGTCTGGATGCAAATTACTGGCCGACATGAAAAAAATAGGAGTTGCTGGTGATGTAAATACAATATATCATACAGAAGCACATAAAAACTCTTTACAAGAAAAATCTCACTAACAAGAGATTTCTACGTCAATTTAGGCCAAAATGGATTTTTCATAAAATCTTTAATAAAAATATAATACAAACACTTTTTAAGTTAGTAACTTTACTTGAAGATAGCTTACCTTTTGACTTATTAAGAATAATACTAAAATGTATACTTTCAGTAGTTGAATGAAAAAGCATTATATATTTATATGTATGTTTGGGATCAAATGCTTAATAGAGGAGGGCTGATAAATATAAAATAATAATTTAACATAAGTAAATGTGAACTAAATTTTGTATGACTATGAGTTATGACTTTGAGTTAAGATACCATGACATATATATGTATAATTTTTTTTTTTATTTCAAGAGTATAGTTAACAAAAATTACTAACACATAACACAACCTGGTGTAAAGGAAAACTTTAAAATAACCATTTTGTTTTAATGTAACCAAAATCTTTTCTATAAATGACATCAGTAGGCCTACACAATTTAAGTTGAAATTTTAAAATTGTCTTTGCCTTATAGAGTATATGAATAATATGTAAAAATCCACCGATAGAATTTAGTATAAATGAAGTGTAGAAATAAGCCAACTGTAACAGTTAAAAGCGTCATTTTGTCACTAATAAATAACTGTTATTTTATTTTTAACACCGTCCACGTTTTGAAGAAGTCGCAAGTGACTGTACTTGATGGTGTAGCATTAAACGAGCGGAAGAATTTAATGATAATCATAAGGGTCATTATCAGATAGTGAAGAGGAGGTTTTACACTAAAAGTGTAAAAAACCCCTTTCTTCAGTTTACTGACATGATCCATACCTGAGAGTGCTTGCTTTGAATTTTTTCTGGAGGTTTTCATTATGTAGAGTAAATAGAAATATCAAAGGACATAAACAAATATGTTTCGTTTACGCCTTGAAATATTTATCAATTTAAAATATACTTAATACAAGTGATAATATAAAAACTAGTCATATAAGTGAATGCATACAGAATTTAAATCAGATTTATTTATAATGCTTTTTCAGTGACTATAAAATTTTTATCTTGAATATATGTAGTGTACTATTCATTTATAATAGTATATTTTAATAGCATTTAGATATTATAAATATTTAAATAATATTTAAATATTATTTTAAATATTAAATATAAAATGGCACACTTTAAATATTATAGTGTGCCATTTTATTAGACATAAACAAAATATGATCAATCCTTATTATTATAAACAAAATGGTCCTTTAAATATAAGGTGAAATAATTTTTTTATGAATTAGTAAAAAAACTATATATTTTGAAAAGTTATTACTTAAATAAATGTATTGCAATAGATCACATAGAAAAAAACAGAGAGAGGTCGCATCCAGTCCTCATGCGGTGAATGAGAGTCCAGTTTGCCGGGCCAGCACATTGTCAGTTCCTACCTCAAGGATAAATCTGTTGTAATCATTATTACAACAGATGTACGCTCGTCGTATGTCATTGCCAACTGAGGCCATCAGAAAGTGACCTCAGTTTCTTTTTCTGTGTGAACAGGTACTTTTAGTAAATTATATAATGAAAGAAATAATTATATATGATTTACATTGAACAAATTTCGATTTTAAAATACTTTTAATTAATACGTCATTTAAGATGAATTTCAGGAAGCAGTTTTTTAGTTATATGTGAGTTCAATATATTTTGTACATCCGTTAGTTCATAGAGGGGGGTTAATGACAATGATATGTTTATTAAATTTCGTGATAAGAATTTTCTAAAATAAAATAAAATTAATACTACTCAAAAAGTGAGAGTAAACACGTAATAAGCAAGCTTTTAAAGGGAGTTAAACATTACGTTATAGTCCTACTAGAATGTCGGTGATTTTTGATGTGAGTTTCCCAGAAAAGCAATTTTCCCTGAATGTAACCCCGAGAAACATTTTCATTCATTTTTGAAGTCAGAGATTGCTTATTTTAATATGAGCTGAATTTCCAATATTTTCAGATAATTGAATCTGAAAAGTACATGTTCATAATATTCTTGTTTAAGACCTAAACAATATTCCTTAAAATCGTTGACATATAACCATTTTGAAAGTAAGCAACAGTGGCCTTATAAAATAAATAAATATTAACATATTATAACATAAAGTCAGTTAAAATCTAAGACGCTATCGGCACTAGTAACCCAGCTACTTGGAGTCAAAGTTTTGTGGAGATTATAGGCGATAGGTTCTATTCTTACTCTACTTAATGGTGATATGGAATACGCTCAATGGTTATCATCGACGTGGATTAAGAACCAACCTCGATCAGTAACATAAGTCTTTCTGAGGTGATGTAAAGTGAAAACTCCCATGTACATGTTTTTTTATCTTGTACAGTGCTTTTTTCTACTCCTAGTTCTGAAGCGGTCGTTTTTTTTCAGATCTTCTAGAATCTAATAATCCAACTACATGGATAACGGTCACCCGTAAACAAGCACTAGAGAAGTATGGGGTGTGGATGTTGGGTGGTAGTCAAGATTCAGATGTTGTTTAAGGAAGATAACTGACTTGTCAGTTAGCTGAACATCAGTCCAATACTAATTTGTCAATATTATTAATTGTTATTTAAATACAAAATAGTAATATAATTAAATTGTTGACAGCTTGATAATTAGTGTTAATCATACTAACTAAATATCGCTGCTGCTAATAACGTAGTAGGCGGGGCTTGTTACTGCAAGCCTGTGGCCTACCACATTCCTTGTTAGTATTAAAATGTTTAAATCAAATAACAATGTAGGGAAGAGTATTTCTCCATCTCACTTTCACTATTCTATGCATCTCTCTTGTCAATCAGTATATCACTTTTTAAGTGACTTATCTATTTACATATAATTAAATCCATGTATTTTCAGTCTGAAGGAAGCGACGTTAAAGGATAATGTTGGGGAAGAGTAATAGGTTACTGCCGGGAAAAGATACAGAGCTGAAGGCAAACATATTTGTTAGGCATAGGTTTTCGTCAGGCATTTACCCACTCCTCTCTTCCCTTCTCCTCATCTCCTCATGTCCTCTCACTCAACATACAGGACTGCTTTTGCTCTCATATTTCAAGAGAACTCTGACGTTATTAATTTATTGCAATGTTATGTATTTTTAAGAAGAAGTTATTTAGTTGTTTATATGGATGGGCCACTTAGAAAGTAGCCTACTGAATGAACCTGTGCGAGAGAGATGCAATGAAGGGTGGAAGTGATATAGAGAACTACTCTTCCTCAATGTGTCTTTCCATTTAAAACATGTAATGGCAACTAGGAAGATGGTAGGCCACGGGCTGCAGCGCAGAACCAAGCCCCGCCACTATCACTACCACTACCACTACCACTACCACTGGGTTAGTTTGATTAACAGAAACGAATCATGCTTAGGACAATTAAATTAAACCATTATTTAGCATTCAAATAAAAATTAAAACTAATTATAACACAAAGAATAATGATTTAAATATCAAATAGCAACTAAAAAAATAATTAAAATATCCACCTCTTACATAAATGTGTCATGTCTAGGGTTCGTCATATCAACGATTAATGCAGAACCTGCTGGCTAAAGCCAGTAAAGGTCATCAAGTAAAACTATTTTATACTAAATAGGCAAAGAACGAAATATTGATAGTTTTTTTTTAAATTTAAGAATAAGGGGATTTGCCTTATAAACAATGTGTTTATGTGAGACCCTGCCTACCGACTAGTGCATAAAATCTCCCTCATGTTATATTGGTGAGATTTTACAGGACAGTGTTTTCTCAATGAAATATTGAGAAAACACTGTGCTTATTACATTAAATTTTGGAAGTATAAAGGCATCCAGTAAAAACAGATTATACTTTACATAAATATTATCAAACGAACTTTAATCACACTACACTATTGAAAAGATTAAAAAATTTAATAATTTGTCAATTTAAAAAAAACAGATAAGGACTACCATAGTTTTTTTCTTAGTGTTCAATCCAGTGACAGTTTTACTTGCTCCATTTTCATGTCTCAACATAGTTTCAATGTTCTTTACATTACAGTCATAAATAAACTTGCATGTAGTACTTGTAATACATCTTTTACGTAATTCTAACGATACGTAAATTAAAAGTTTTAATCTGAACGATCAGTTCCGGAAATTGTTTCCATACATGAAATACGTAATTTAACTGTTGGCCCATGTCAAATATCTGTAACTGTACATGGTAATGTAATACTCCAGACAAGTGTATTGTCTTGTGGTTCCAGAATTGCTTATTGCTACTGTTATAACCTCACCCCGAACACGTTTAGTTTTCCCCTTCAGCTACATTCACTTATCTCCCTGTAAGGAATCTTACTGAAAATGTTTTGACGTGACTTGAAACTACATGAAAACGTCTTTATTAACAAGGCCAAAGTTAGGACTATAAAGTCCTCTATTCCATAACACCAAAACAGTAGTTGTAATGGAAATTATTCGTACGTTTATTTTGTACTTTTTCCATTATTATCATTATTTTTCAGTCCAAGCTAGCTTCAGTGGTTTAAATATTTTTTTTTAATTTGTATTACGGTTTGTGAACAAATCATTACATCAAGGGTGTTCTGCCCTCAGACAGGTTTTGCTGCAGCCGTACACCAAATCTCTCTGTTTTTAGCAAGTCTATTCGTTGTTCCATACTTCCTTACAATATTTACACTGTCCACTGTCTGATACAATTTTCTTCCTTTTCCTCTCTTTCTTGAAATTTATAACTCTCAAAACAAGCTCTTTTCTCTTAACATATGTCTTAGCCGATTAATTTGTATTTTTCTTAAAGCTTTAAGTATTTCCCTCTCTTCGTCCATTATCCTCAGTACTTCTTCATTTCACATCTTCTCATCCTATTTTCCCTATTATTCTCCAAATCCACATCGCCATTGCTTCCAATATATATCCACCTTCTTTTCTAAGAGTCCACGTTTCCCCTCCACGTAATAAAAAATCCAAAATATGATACCAAAAATGCCCGACTAAATACATGTTTTATTTTAGTTAAATAAACCGCCTCGTGTGAACATATAATTAGTTTAGAACCACCCCGTTAATTGCATATAAAAGTTAGACAGTTGTATTACATATTGTGAGGCATAACTTTCTCGTCTCATAATATTTAAAAAACTAAACAGCTGAATATTTGTTGAATATTAACAATTGTCATACAACGTTTCTTAATAAGAATACAAAATTAAACATTCATAACAAAGTTCATATTTATAATAAATACAGCTAAGGAAAAGTAAAATCCAATATTTATTGCAACTATTTGTTTATATTTATTTCAATTTGTCAGGCATGAATTGAGATATCGAAAAATAGCCTTTTTAAGTACTTAATTTAAAGATCATTCACCATTTAAAGAGTTTAAAGCATTTTTCACCACCTAATAATCATATTTCTGATGCAGAAACTTTTTTACGTTGGTATCAAAAGTGGGTTTTGTAATGTGATATAGTAATATTAGTTTTTAAGTTTATTAAACAGAATAAACTACAAAATAACCTGGTTACACATGAGATTCACTGTCCCGTCGATTTAAACTGGTTATTTATAAATTAAATTATGTCACGTTCAGATTCAATACGTTTTTATAAGTTTATAACACAACTATTACTTTGGTTGCTCTATTTGTAATTATTAATTATTTAATAAAATGTTTGTTATTGGGATCATATGATCGTGAACTTTGATTTATGTTTAGTCCTAATGTTCCACATATTTTGTTTTCTTAATATTAACCATTCATTTAAATTCACTATTGAAATTAGTAATGGCTGTACTACAACATTAGTTTAACAATATAATAGTTTATTTTAAACCAACAATCACTGACATCAAACTTTCGTTAAGCGCTTCTCCCCTGTCACTCCCCCGTTCCTCCCCGTTAACTACCCCTCAAATCCCCCCTCCTCATAAAGCTGAGAGCTATTGTTGCTGTGTCGGCCAACGTGGCCTTCAGACAAGCGTGATGATTTGATCCTACCCCTCTCCATCCTCCATTAGGGAAGGAGAAAACACTATTGTGTCCCTAACGCACTGTTATCTCGTTTGATTTAAGGAAAACAGCTGTCTACAAATTGCAGTACTTATCCAACTATTTAATTTGTTATGATATTTAAAATATTTATAGTTATTTTTATTGTTATCTAATTATTGTGATACTGTTTTTAATTAAAACGTTTAAACAGATTTAAATAGTTATTTATCGCTAAATATTATAATATTGATGTTCAAATATATATTATAAAATAATTAATTGTACAAATAATTGTAAATAAATTACTACAGTTTTTTTCTCAATTAGCCTCGAGGTGGAGAGATAAATAGGAACTGCTTGTATAAATTATTTTTTGGAAGTAATAAATATACTTGAATGTTTTCAATTGAAGCAAGAAAAAATACTAATGTTCAATCCCTTTTAGTAATGTTCAATTAGTGTTTTTCTTGCTTAAATTGAACAAATTCAAGTATATTTATAACTTGTGTTCAAAAAATAGTAATGCTCTTACATTGCAATCAGTTTTTAACTAAAAATAAGATCTCCAAGTTAAATATCAATTTTTGTTGTTGTCTTTTTTCAATAAATAGAATATAAAGCACATACTTAAATATTCAAGTACAATTACATATGAGGGTTATTTATACTAACAGTTTTCTCGTATAAAAACAAAGATTCTGTATGAAAGAAGTTAAGGTGTAGTTTGTAGTTTTGTGTTAATAAAAAAGCGAAAAAACAAATTAAAAAACAACATAGTTGTTTTTGATAATTCAAAAACTATTTTTCACTCATTCTCAATACTTTGTGATTAGTAGAATTTCTCATATTCGTTTCTCAATTGAATATAATTTTAATGTGCCTATAAACATGTCCTTTTATGACATTCTACAAATTAAGTGTCAATTTATTAAAGGAATTCCGATTTATTGAACTTTTAATGCTAGAAGTTCATTTACCAATCAATGTACTGCTATTTATAGAACTTGCGGAACTATTCTCGTTACTACATAATGACAATCAATTGACTGAGTCAAACTAATCAGGTCTAGAGACGGTGCTCAAATTGCCAATTATAGACATGCCAAACCATGCGTATTATATTGCAAGCGGGATAGGGAAGGAAGTACGTAAGTATAGATAGATATAACTAGTCATTATAAGTAAATAAAAGTAAATGTTAAAAGTAACTGAACATTTACTAGGACAATCATAATAACAGTTTTCTCAATAACTTTCAGATTCCTTTAAATATAAAGAATTTGCTGAAAAGAAGTTGTTTTTACTACTAGTAACCCTTTCAAATTTAATTATTCTGACTAAGCCTTTGGAGGCTTCCAAGCTTATGATGTTGTATATATGTCGATACCTTTAATGGGTTAAAAAAAATATAAGAAGTAGTCACAAACTTGATATGTTTTTCAGAGGTGTTCTGCTGATATTTTACAGTAAATATACATAACATAGAAGGTTTTGTTTTTTTTAAATATCATTCGTATACATTTCAATAAGCATTATTATTGTCTGTAGAGTTCCGTAAAAGTAGGGTTAGGAGGAAGGGCTGAGTACGATGAATTACGCCCATCTTTGTATAGGTAGGGCTATAGCGTAAATCATTTCATTGACAATTAATAAACACAAAATGTCCTTTCAAGTTAATAATCCTTATAAAATGTTAGTTAAAAACACATAAATTCAAATTATATGTATGAAAAGGAGCTCGTATTGGATTTATATTAATAGACACAGTTCTACGACCAAGCTGATTGGAGAAAAAGTACTGTGGAGATTGTACGTCAGAGAATTCTATGCTCGGTTCTCTTATTTAAGGTTAAGTGTAAGAAAGGGCCATGAGGCACTAATTTCGCCTTTTTGTAAAAATCTTAGAAATAAAGACAATTCGATCAATCTATCTATCTATACCTCAATGGCGACTTTTCAATGGTTGACATCGACGTGGACACTCCCTAGAAAAGTCTACATCTAGAGAAAATTACACTTATAACAATATTCGTCTGTCATTTTTGCCTATATCTCTAGGATCAGCATCTAAGTAAAGAATAATGAATGAATAATAATAATAATGAATATGTTGTAAACTATTCATTATTGATATGTAAATCTTCAAGATATGGAATTTTATTCTAGCTTCCATGCGCATTAATCGCAAACGCAGTGGACTTAAGGACTATTTTGACCCTATGACAATTAAATTGTCTTATATATATGTGTGTGTGTGTGTGTGTGTGTGTGTGTGTGTGTGTGTAATTTTAAGCAAGAAATAGCTATTAAAATTAATAGTGTAAATGCCTTAAACAGTAGTTAATGTAAATTTATGATAAATAACTTACCCTATATCAATAACGTAATTTTCAATTGGTAAAAAATTTCATTTTTTAACAATAGTCTTTTAGACAATGTATTGTATTGTTGCTATAAATGAACATTTGATATATCTTACCTTTTAAGGCTGTATTTTGTTACCTGTATATATATGATTAGTATTTACAGTAGTAATGTTTTATGAGGTAATTGTATGTACTTACGATTCATTGGGTGTACTATTAACATATACAGTAAAAGATGAAATGGTTAACATAATGTTAAGATAAAACGTCAGTTTCCTAATAAGATAATAAGCTATCTTTATTCATACATTAACTATTCACTGCCGTTCTTAATGAACATAAAGTTAATTATAAAATAAATAGTTTTTTAATTAGCATAATACGTGTTGGTATATATATATAGTACAAATAAAACGTCACACAACACAAAATGTATTACAATATAAGCACAACATGCACAAATATATTACAATACAAGTACAAACTGCACAAATATTATGGTGATCGATTTCGGTGAACAACGCTCACCTTCCTCAGAATAGAGGGATTCACAAAAGAATGGAAAATAGTGAATCCCTCTGGTCTGAGGAAGGTGAGCGTGGTTCACCGAAATCGATCACCATAATATTTGTGCATTTTGTACTTATATTGTAATGCATTTTGTGTTGTGTGACGTTTTATTTGTACTGTAAAATAAATAGTTATACGCTCAAATTCACTTTTTATAACAGTTATGTAAAATGACATAATTTAACCTCTTCAAATTACTCGTAAATATAACATCTATGTACACTTATGTAATTGTTTCTAAAACTTCAGCATAAACATCTGACTGTACTTAACGTACTAAATAACTCACCATTCTATCAAAACTTAAATCGACATTGTCATATTTGAATTTAGTATCAAATTTGAATAAAAAAAACCTGTAAAATTAAATTTATATAACACACTAATACAAAAAAATCATTCTTTAGTCAAATTAGGAAAGATCTAAGAAAGAATTTAAGAATAAATAAACATATAAAACAACTATCTATCAGAAAACCACAAGCTATTTATCAAAACACGACTCTCTTACTTTGTAACCTGGTCATTCGTATGTATAACGGAACTGAAAGGAAAATCTTGTTTTTCAGCTTGATTTTCCCCTATGTAAAGAAAACCTGAGGAGAATACCAACTCCTGACTCACTTTTGAACTTGACAGTTATCTTAGATCCACATCTATCAATATGATATTGATTATATCTTATATCAGTATATGTTTCAATATACGTATATCCAACTGTAACTGTGTTGTACTGTTACTAATGTCTTACGGCAGTCAAAAGTATCGTAATGCAAACTCCAGTAGAGCTTTTTTGATTATTTAAAAAGTTGCCAAACTACACAAACCATTATACTTTTTATCTGCAGTTCAGGCGTATATAATTGTTTGCCTACCAATCTTATGATAACTACCAGGAATGCTTTTGGGTCGGTTGATAATATTTCAATTAGATTTCTGGTAGATACTTTACTTGCAACATTTCCCATAATCTTTGTATTTTAAATTTATTTTAGTCATATTGTACATTTTATACTATAAGGAAATCAGGTAATACTCATCCTTTTTAGATAATTTGTATTCCTCTATCTTTTTCAGATTTTCGGCCCATAAGTATTATTTCTGATCTGTCTAAATACAGGGTGTTTGTTTCTTTTAAAACGCAACTCTATTTACAAGTCCAGGAAATGAAGGTTTAAGATAATTACAAGTTCATAGGATGGTAGCCCTGGTTCTACTTCTTCCTTGGCTATCAGCTGATTTACATTGTTGCATTTTTGTTCACTTTATTTAGGTTTCATGCAATATCATTAAGTTGAGGTTAGAAACATGGGTTTGAGCAAAGACCACAGAGTGTTAATTTCGGAGGAATATTTTTAAATAAGATAGTTAGTTTTATGTGTAGATGCATTAAACAACGTCATTAAAATCATGTAAATAGTAGTGATAAGTTAACACTTATATCTATAGCGTAAAACGTATATCTATAACGCATTTTACTATTAAATAACTTTAATAATAAAATGCGTTATTGATATACGTTTTGTTTGTCATTTTTATTTCAAATGATGAGTTGCGTTTTAGAAGAGGGGAGTAGGAAATCACCATAATACTCTTAATATAGAGTATTATTGGAGTCATATTATACCTTAATGACGGTATGATTACACTTACAGGCTAGCCAGGTCATGTTACACACGACATATATCATACATTACATGGACATACTAAGGGTGGTCACACATGGTGGAACATGCTATAGCGACTGTTTCCCAACCTGAAACCTGACTGAATATCTGTCGCACTATCGCAGTCATAAGTGACCATGTCTGAGGAAAATTTATTGTTTATATGGATAAAAAAGAAATAGCCATAACAATTTACCTGAAAAAGTAGTTATTTACAGAATTATATTCTGATGATGCTAAATGTTTGCGTTCAATTATATACCGTACAAAAATATTGATAAGGTAATATTTTGAAGCTTTAAATATTCAACATTAAAAATCCACGTAAAGCTTTAGAAAATTAACAGATCGAAATGATATTTCGATATGATCAGATGATATTGATAAACGTGGACCAGGCTTATAAATAAATATAATAAAGAGATAGACAGGAATTTATGCAGAAATAAATCACCTATTGGTTTTATAATTTGACGCCAAAACTTTATATGAAAATTATAGTTATAAAAGAATTGTGTCGAAATATTCAAAGAATACGGATATCTTTAACACTCTGTACATATACAGTGGTAAACTAACTCACTACTTCTTAAAACATATGTCAAAAATATTGTTTTGTTTAACACTAGCACACAACCTGTCCTCCGTACCGGGTTTACGTTGATTTATATTGTGCTTAATTGTGTTCAGTAATACAAAAGGTATATCTGCATCTTTACAATGCAACAGTGCGTTGTGGTCACGGTGTCCCTAGGAAAGAAGACGGTAGATATCACGTGCATCTCCTATGACGTCACATGGGCGAAATAGTAACAACAAACACAACAATACTGTTCTAATTCCCGTAGTTTACAATACCAGCTGATTTGTGGTGAATAACTTACCTACTATTTAGCTGAATGCTTCCATTTGATTGGAAGATTAAGTTTTCAGTATTTTATAGAATAATCAAACCAGGTGATTTCCCCCTTGAGACGTCACATCTACTGCGCAGCCTCGTCTTGATACCGTGTTTTCTAGTTGCCGTAGTTGTGGTTACTGGCTAGTTTTCCGTATTTACTTCAGAATATGAGTAATATTAGTTGTTTGTTTATTCCAACAGATGATTAATACAACTACTATAAACAATTATTTGTCAAATTGGTATTGCCATAGAGGTTTACATTGAAAATTTCTTTCAATGGATGGCTCTCTAATTGAATTTACAAATAAAGAAAAACCTGTGTTAACCCAGATACCCTAAGAATGTCCATGCAAAACTTCAGATGAATAGGTTTAGCAGTTTTTGCATGATTGAGTACAACACACACACACACACACACACACACACACACACACACACACACACACACACACACACACACACACACACACACACACACACACACACAGACATTAGTAGATTGTTAGATAATAGTAAGATATATGATAAAATAATTTGAACAAATTCATAAAAATTATATTCAGAAATCATTTTCAGGCCGTGTGCTCGTACAAGATATTAAGTATTGTCAAACTTACTGTAACAAAAATGTTACCAAATTGTGTAAAATAAAAATGCGGTATTGTGAAATAATTACACTTAAATAATAACAGAGACCAAAAATATTCAAACTATTTCTTTGTTTGGAATTTGATTTCTTTCGTTAATTAAATATATGTTGATTCACACTTCGCACCGCTGTTATATACCATTCATTCACTTCGAAACTCGTTAATTTAATTCCAACTAATGAACTTGCCGTGTTTTGTAAACACCTCTTGTCTGAAGTGCGAAAGGGTTGCGTTCGTCCCCACTGGAAGGGGACTAATGACTCATCACTATTCATCACCAGTGAGTTGTCATTCATTTTTCATTCATACTACTACCATGGCCTGCGCTCAATGCTTACCATCGACGTAGAAAACACTATATAAGTCTAGGGTGTCCATGTTGGGTGGTGGTCAGAGTCTATAAGTTGTGTAAGGATGATAACTGAGTATCTCGCTTGACAATTAGTTCAAAATCAGATCACTATAGTATGTGCTTTGGATTCCACGTAAAACTGCATGTCCCTTTGATTCCCTGGCTATTGTGGTATTTATTTATTTCATTCATATTACATTGTTGGTTTTTTTAGTTCCAAAATTTGTCAGCAGAGTCCATATATTCTACGTCATTTTAAACTTAATTACAGTCATATACTGTAATTAAATAATATGTTTATGTTCCGAAGCGGTATCCATTCTGTAACTTCAAAATTTTAATAAATGTCTCTTTCTTACGAATAGACGGTCTTAGTTGGTAACAAATATTGACTAAACTCGTTCATCTACACTCATCACACTAATTGCCTCTAATATTCGCATACTCTACGATCCGTGTCTTAACGATAAATGATGAATAATTATAATGAATAGTTTGAAGCAATATAAATTCTCAATTAAAAGAAGCGTGTTGTTACAAAATTCTTTTTACATTCAATATTTCAATTTACAACCAATGTGTTTTACTTGTGTAGGGAATCAAGGTGCACCCTGCAGTGTTAGTTGCTATACTGGCTGACTTAAGATGAGTATTTTGATTGATTATTATTTATTTAATTAAAAATAAAATAGGCTTCTTTAGTAGTCATATTTATAAATACAAATTTCACTATTTCATAGTAGTAACGGACAAGAATAAAGTTAACGTAACATCAAAATAATGTAAAAAATAACACTATTAAAATATGTCATTAAAATCAATAGAAGATAACCATTAAAGAAAGCGAAATTGATGGAGAGATTGTTCAGGCATGAGAGTGGAGGTGGAATTGTCGTATCTTTGACAAAACCAACCTATGCCTACCAAACATGTTTTCTCACGGCACACTCCTCTTACCTTGTAAAGAATTCCCCAAGCTTATCCACTGACGTCACACCCTTAGTACTCTTACGTACGTTTAGGGGTGTTTTAGTTCTGGGCTACGTTACTATTATAATTCAAATTTATACATTTTTAAAATACTGATACCATTCTGTGACATATAAAATAAATATGTTGAACTACACTCTGCTTGATCATACTATAATTTTACAAATAGTTACGTATGTTTTCTATTTGTAAAGCTATAAACCACATAAATTAGTTACCTTTTAACTAATAGGACCAGTTCAAATTATTGGCAACGTTTATTGCCCATTATTATTATGTTCTAGGAAATTCATAAACCTTAATCTATAAATACTGCTTTCTTTTTAATTTATACCTATACATATACGAACTTTCAATTAAAAATATTTAATTTTACTGTACCGTAAGTAAGTTTAAAATTTGTAAAACATTTAAATATACTGAATTCCATAAACAATAGCTACCCCCAACATTCATTCAATCTTAATCAAGTACAAGTGAAGGGATTGTAAGGATATTTGCTAAATGATAATAAAATAACGAAATTTGCCATCTTTATGTTTATGTAGTATCACCGTAATGCATGTGCTAATGTTGTTCAGAAATACAGTCGTTAAAACTATCGCTTGAGTAAACAACCAACTAAAGTCAAAATTACTCTGATATTTTTTCCAATAAAGTTTCCAAATTTCATAGACATTTTTTAAAAAGTGGCGGTCCTTTGGTAAAAGACATTACATTTGTAGTAATGTATGAAATAATTTGTAGTATATTTTATGAAAGGTTGAAGTTAATCAAGATGGCAAATAGAAATTAAGTGTTCTGTAAATTTTCACATACTGTTTTTTTAAAGTAATTACACTGTAATTATAGCCTACCTAGTGGGATTTTAAGCTGAATAAAGTATTTTAAATTACCATTCTACCCGTAAAATAATTTATTGTTAAGAAATATTACATTCTCAGACAAGACTTTTGTAAAATAAAGTCTAGTTATTGAACAAAAGTTAAAACTTATTCTATCTGTTCAATCGTGCAGTACACGTACGGTGCTGGGGAACCAGCGGTGGTGACTTGCCACGCAGCGTGTACAGGTTCGATTCCGATGTGACCTTATCAGCTTTTCTCTTGAACCACTCCCGTGATTTAGAATTCACGTTAAGGTGGTGGTCTAACGATATTTTAAAACAAAATGGGCTTTTCTAACCAGGATAGGTGAACTGTTAGACAAGCCTTCGGTTATATAATTGAGCACCCCTTCTCTGTAAAATCCGTACAAAATATTAACTGTTGTTTGAAACTGGAGCAACACTTGAAGCATTGGATATATCCAATTATTTTCTAAAAATCATGAAATGTTACTTACTTGTTAGTTAAAAATACCAGCTATCAATAATTAAGAATTAGCAATTTATTTAGAACTTAGTTATTTGATGAAAATAATATTGTAGTTCCACTGTAAACAGTCTTTGTTTATATCAGTGGTGCAAGTTGTGGGAGTGTGTTGCCCCACACACCCAGTGGAATGGTCCCAAACAGGTGTAGCCAGGGTTAGTTGTCGGAACGGAAACATTCTTTGCTTATCACAACAAGGGTTCCTGGGGGGGGGGGGGCGTTCTTGTTCTTTAACAATCACACAGTTACTTTGTATGAATAGGTCGAGTTTGTGTCGTAGATCGATTGATAGAAAGAAAACAGCTGAGTAATTTGTCGGTTTGAATAAAAGTGATAATACCACCCCCACAATATGGATGGGCGGTATTATCAACTTCTCCCTATAAAAATTTAAATTATTTGAGTTCATTTTTAACAAAATACTCATTAATGCCTCTACAGGAGTGGACAATACAAAATTATTAGTCTTCTTTAGCGAGACAGTCTAGGGATCTTCATTCCTCTTATTTGTAATACCAAGGGATACGATCGAAAATTCCATCCAAATTACATTTAAGTCTTTTATATATTTAAATGTACTCTTTATATTTTTAGAACTATAATACTTATTTATGCAAGTCCTTAGTAACTCTTGTATTGTAAAACCTACTTAGTAAAGTATACAGTACACAATACATAAACTACTTATATTTTTATGTCTTCTTGCAATACAGTTTACTTTACTAAAACTCAACATTTAAGAACCATTTGTATTGATAATTGAAGGACCTTAATATATTAAATTCCTTCGATGTTTTGATAAGTTGTTTTCGTCTCATATCAGTTCAAGAATTCATGGATGTTATCAAATGAATAAACGTCATAAAATGAAAACAATAAACAATTTTTTTTAAAA
Source organism: Stictocephala bisonia (assembly GCA_035578905.1). Lineage (NCBI taxonomy): Eukaryota > Metazoa > Arthropoda > Insecta > Hemiptera > Membracidae > Stictocephala > Stictocephala bisonia. Next base: position 264,061 of record JAQJVL010000082.1, read on the forward strand.
TAAAAAAACAACTTTTGAATGTACACTACCAACGGATACTTTGTAGAAGAGTAAACTCAAGTAGTTGTAATTTGTATGGCATAAAACCGATTTTCCTCTCGTCTATATTGTGCAACTGTATCACTTGTATTAAAGCCTGTAAATAACTCAGATGTTTTGTTTCTATTAAAGGATCTACATCACCCACTCACCTCATTTTAATAAAATAATTGTTTGAATGCCAAATAACAATGGCGTTACTCCAGGCACCCTTGTTGTGATAAGCAAAGGATGTTTCTGCACAACTACCCCAGGCTACTCGTTGTTTGGGTAACATTTCATTGGGTGTGTGTAGGCAGGGGGTAATACACCCACAACTTGCACCAGTTCGACTTTGAAAGAAAAACCGTTTGAAATGGGACTAAAATATTTTTTCATTGAACCACGAAGTTTTAAACAAAGTATTAAATATTAATAGTTAATATTTTTAATAAACAGATAAGCAAATACCACAAAGAAGTTTCGAATTATTGTTCTAGAGGATTATTCTACAAATGTCGTGGATAACAATGTTAATTTTCCTATCAATCAATAATTTTACTACTAGATATTGAACGACATTTTCTCCTCTTACAAGGTTTATTCAACTGTAAATACTTAAAAATTGTTGACCTTAATTTTGGTAAAGTGGTAAATAGACATTTAATGTATATTTAATACCCAGAATAGCTTGAACTTTACATTAAAAGGATTTTTTTTTAAATTGAAATATTTTACGAAAGGGCCGTATTTCTGTTTCTAATGTGTATGAAAATTTACTCTTGTAATTTAGTGAGCCAAGACTCTTTTAGCACATTGGTAGTTTATTTTTAGTTGGCTGTTTGGATTTTTAACTTGTTGTTAACTCCAATTTAACAACAAATTGGATAACTTAAATTGCTGTAAGTACGAGTTGTAGCAAATGCACCACAGATATACTGAATTATCGCGAAAATTTCCTATTTGGAAAATCCTGAATTATCTATTTGACGATCGTCAAATAGATAATATTTATCTAATTCATACAGTTATATTCGATTATGTTCCAATGAATGTTTGAAGTGTCTTGCATTATAAATAATTCAATATTTATTCTATATCTTTATTCTAACATATTTTAATTTATTTACTGAAAATCTAATTATTTTTCACTGAGAATTAACTATCTCATATGATACAGAATATAATTATATAATAATTGTAATTATGAATATCCTGTAACTTTAAAATGATAGTTAATAAAGTAGGATTTTTAACCTTATTAATGATTTGAATGAGCTCATATAAATTAAAGATTTATCAATCAATTCATATGGTGTATATATCTACAAATGACAAAAAACATGTAAAATATAGTATATTCAGGCAGAGTAGAGTTAAACATATTTAAATTATGATTCACGTTAAAATATCAATGTTTTGCCTTAAAATGTATAAAATTAAAACACAACTGTATCCCAGCCCAGAACTGAATCATCCATAACCTTATGCACTGGGAATATTACAGATGTGTCAACGGTGGATAATATTTGGGGGGAAATAGTTAACGGTTCCTTTAAATGGTAAGGAGAGAGTGCTGTGAGAAAACATGTTTGGTAGGCATAGGTTGGTTTTGAGAACGACACAACGTTTTCCCCCTTCTTCAGCGGACAGTATTCAACCCCCTTCATTCAACCCTCTTCTCCTACCCTGTACGAGGAACATCTTGTCAGGATACTCTTATGATTCAACACCATATATGAATAGTGTTAATTGTTATGTTATTTTTAACCATTATTGTATCTTAATTTTATTATAAAATAATGGTATGATATTCTTATTCTTTAATTAGTTTTTATGAATCTTAGCAAGCAAGATATCTGATAGGTAGAATGTTTATTCAATTCAATTCAAAATAATTTATTATTTCTTAAATTTATTTTTACATTGCAGTGTATTTTTTAATCTTTCTAGCATATAGCTATTTGAGAGATCAACTAATTTGCTCATAATAAAATATCTTTAATATATAGATTATCTTAAAGTAAAAACAAACAAAACAAAAATAAATAAACAAATCAATACGCACCAAGGAAACATAGTCAAAGGAAATCGAATAACATTCGTTATTTACTATATACACAAATGTTTTTCAAAAATGTAAATTTTTTAATATCAGTAGTCCCAATGTTCATTTTATTTTGGAATTCATATCAATAGATTGTTTTATTGTTTAAAACTTCCTCCTGGATAACGACTGGCATTCCTAACTACATATAAGCCTCAAAGCACTAAACACTAACACAATGGAAACAAATAAATAAACAATATACATAACTATATAATATAAATATACAATAAACCGGCAGTAAATAAGTAACATTAAATACTATATAGACTATGAAAAATTCAACAAACAAATCAATAAAAACAAAACAAATTAAATCAATTATGTGCATGTAACATTTGTATAATCCAAATAAATAACGATACAAATAACAACAAATAAAATCTAACTGCAATAAACACAGTGGAACAAATAAATAAATAATATACATAACTATAATAAACTATAATATACATAACAAATATACTATAAATCGGCAATAAATAAACAATACTAAATACTATAAGACTATGAAAAATTTAACTAACAAAAACAAAAAACAAATGAAATCAACGATATGCATGTAACATATGTATTATACAAAGAAATAACGATACAAATAACAACAAATAAAATCGAAAAGTAATAAGAAACATGATATTCTAACTATAAACTTATTTGCTAATAAACGACAGTGAAAATTAGTCTCACTGTTGTTCACTAACAACCTTTTTCATTATAGCTGCAAAGAATGCACTCAGATATTGAGCCAAACAGGTATGTCATTCTTTGTTCCCGTGTTCAGCAGCAAGACCCGGCTGGTAGGAGACTTTACATTGCAGCTGTATCAAATAATTTATTATAACCATGGCCTATATATTTTTAATTAAGTGAATAGTTAAAAAAAATAGTCACTCAATTCTCACTCATCTTTAATGGGCCAGTGTACAAATAGCAGACTGATACTCCAAGAATATGAATAAACATATTATAAGTAGCCTTATTAGAAAGATACCTGCTGAAAGTTCAGGTGTGAGAGAGAGATACGAAGTGGTTAAAGAGATATAGAGCACTACTCTTTCCCCCTTGTGTCACTCAGTGTATTGTTGTTGTGGCAACTAGGAAGTTGGTAGGCCACGGGCTGGCAGTGCAGTAACAAGCCACGCCCAGTACGTCATCAGCAGCAGTCACTATTATTGTTTTATTTATTTATTTATTTATTTTTTATTGGCACTAACGAATCAAGATTAGACAATAAAGTTAAACCATTATTCAGTTTTAATACAACAATTAATAATAAAAGTAACACTATGTATTGAATTGTAAACGGTCAATAGCAATCAAAGAAACTTTTAGGGTTCATTACAGTTATTTCTTTTAAAATAAAGACTCTTGCGGAAATTAAACACTTAAAGACGGAAGTTAGTCACGCCCGTGATTTACGGCAGCTCAGCGGTGGAATGACTCCACCGTTGCTGGAACCACTATATGCGCTACATATAACACGCAGGTCTATTATTGTCCCTTTTATAGTTGGACATTTAAATGTTCAGTGTTTGAAAAATCCTTGTAGCCTCTGTTCTTTTTGTTGTTGAACATTTGAACAGCTTCAAACTAAAATGTGTTAGTATTTGAATGAGTTCAACACTCTCTAAAACCCAGTGTGATGAATAGTGATGAGTCATCTGCCCCCTCCCCCACACGTAATCAACCCTTTCCGGCCTCAGACCGGGTGTGTTTACTAAACACGTGAAATCCATTACTTGGAATCAAACTAATGAACAAATGACATTTAACAGGGCAACGAAGTGTTTAATAAAGTAGAATATGTTTATTTTACGAAGTTCATAAAATAAAATATAAGTGAATAGATATAAATATTTTTGGTACTGTCTCTTAGTTAAGTATAATTTCTTTGCAATACAAATCGGGTTACATTTTTGTTACAGTAAGTCTACGAGTACTTTTAGTTCATAAGTAACTCGGAACTTGTCTTACTGTATTAAAATAAAGTTTAATAATTATTTTCCGATCGTTTTAATATTTATTTTAAAACGATATAACGTTTTACATATATTTAAAAGTAATACGTTACTTTACCAAGGTGTTGGGAAAGAGCATATAGCAGATCTCCGTATTTTATCAATATTTAGACACAACTATTTTAATATTATAATATTACTTAAAAACTTTATTGTCATTTTATAAACCTAATAGGCCATTTATTTCTAAATACTTGCATGCTAAATTGGTTATTATTATCAATGTTATTGGCCTTGTTGTTGTGTTGTACAATTATAAATAAATATTATACTACTTGGATATATGTTTAGTATATTAGTTTATTGATTTATAAATCTGGAATATGGTTTTTATAATTTCGACCTGAGGAAATTAGATTACGTAAAGATAACTTTTTCATGTTACATTTCATATGGTTGAAAATAGTACCATAATAATAATTTTAAATAGTTTATGATTAAATATTTACTATCAACATAATATAATTCTATAAATAACTACTTTGTTGGTTAAATCTCTATAGTAAACTACCTAAAACTGGACACTCTTAGTTTGATAATAATTAGTCTTTATTTTTCATTTTAATTGTTAGAAAAATAAACGTTGACTGTTTAATTTATCTTAAATAAATTAACTTACAGTTGTTTTCGTAAATAAACAATAATCTGGTCACAAGAATAAACTTACAGGATATGATCAGTTTGTAGGCCTACATACAATAAACAAAATGCATTAATAATTTACCTAGAAAAATTTAGGATATGATAAATTAATTTTAAAATAGTTTCCATTAAATATCTCTATATTTACAGGAGAGTACAACTACTCAGTAATGTTTATTATTTTATTTATTTATATTTTTATTTCCAACGACAGTGTCATTTACAATTGTGTGGATACACATAAAAACAATATCTTACAGTAAACATACGATTGCAATAGATACATTATATAACAGATTAATACTTATATTATAGTATACATTAATAGATATAACATTCAATAATCAATACAAAACATGCAGATATCTACAGATAATGAACTTGATACAGTGGTTGCATTACAGGTGTATAGAGAAGGTGGAGTAGAAATGGGGCTCAGAGGAACCAATTATTTGTGTGGTAGGGTAAAGAGGAGGGAGAAGATTTAGAAGGAAAAGAATGGATTGATTTATTGTCAAAGTAGACGAGGTTGAAGTGTGAATAGTTTTTTCTTGAATGATCTAAGAGAATCGTGGAAAAAGTCCACATTGCAGGCGACAAGATTGCCCATCTCCTGTAATCTACTCATTGAGGCATTTTTGAGGTAGTTTGTTCTGTGGTGTTGATGGGCAAATATATCCTGTGATCTTGTTCTGACAGGAGTCCTCAGGTTGACTTTTACCATTAATTCTGGGCAGCATTAATCGACAGTTCCTCTAATGAGTTTGAAAAGAAATACCAAGTCAACAACGTGTCGACGAAGTTGATATTGTTCTGCTAAATAAATCGTTAGATATTAAGTTTTTACTACAAAAGGACGGTTTTATACTATAGTATATTATCCTAGGTTTAAAACAATTTTTTTTAAAGAGACGTGTAACTGTCTTAAACCTTATTTATGTGATATTATCCTAAACAATGATTATGCACTTACCCTGGCTAAGGATATTGCCCAAGATAACGTGTAACTAGTCTTGGGTTTACAATTAAATCCATGCAAGTTGTGGGTTTATTGCCCCCCCACACACCCAATGAAATGTTTCCCAAACAATGAGTAGCCCGGGGTAGTTGTGCAGAAACATCCTTTGCTTATCACAACAAGGGTGCCTGGGGGGAACGTCCTTGTTCTTTGGCATTCACACAATTACTTTGTATGAAGGGATGGGGTGAGTTTGAGTCGTAGATTGTTTGATTGAAAGAAAACAGCTTGTCAGTTTGATCAAAGCAGATAACATTCCAATGTTATAAAATGTAAGGAATGCTAACTACGTTATACTAACTAAAATTGTTCATTAATACATTCGATAATAATCACAAATTAAATCTTTAAGCCTAACCTTTTCACCCAACGATGATGAGGGCGATTAAAGAACTTGATTCTAACATACCGTTTATATCATTACATAAAATAATTAATTGTTTTAAAATATGTTATCTATAATTAATTATTAAATCTTCATCAAAAATTTAGGTTTATTGATAAACGTAACAATATCACTAATTGCGGTTTTTTATTTTTGTTTTTTTTTAAGTTAGTAGGCTGATAAAAGTAACGAATCTTTTGAGATGTGATGATTCATAATCTTTAATATGTTAATTTCATTCTGTTGTCTATAGTTGCCCTATTTTCAGTATCTGATTTAAAATTTTAATATGTTATTTTTGGGAAGGTAATATTCAATCTACTTGGGTAGGTACATTGGGGATAACCCTTCCACTCATCCATACAAATACGGTGGTGTTAGAGTAAAACTGATAGAAATATAAAAAAATGCTCATAACAATGTTTGTTGAAAAATATACCAATATTTTAAACTGCTTTCTTTGAATATTAAAAAATGTTATATATCATAACAAAATTTAATTTAAGTATTTAAATTGAAAGCAACGACCTAAGGTTATTTACTTTTGCAACGAAAATGTTTATATAATATATGAGCAATAATAATTGTATATGTAAAAACTTGATTACTCAGCCTTCAATTAGCCAATGTTATGTGCAGTTCATTACTGTTAGGTTTGTGTAGAAATACACTTTGAAGGCGCGAGTTAATATTCAAACAACGCTGATCTTTGAGCCAAACAACCTTAGTGCTACCGAATTCTAGAGTGAGCATTTATGTAGGAACTGAACGTATATTTATCATGCATTTGTGACATTTATTAACAAAATATATTTTAAACGTGAATATTTCTTTAGATTTAACTTACGACTGATATATGTAGAAGTTAGTGTGTTTACAAATTAACGAACACGAAACATCAACGAACCCTACACCATATATAAAAGAAATAGGTAAATAAAATAACATAAATCCTGTATCATTTTACAATAATACACATATGCATGGCTATGTAAAAAAAGGTATTTTGTTAAATTGTACTATTTAACATACAACAAACACGTTGAATCGATCCTGGACTTCATATAAAAATGTTAGTTAAATAATATTTTAACATAAAAATAAAGAAAGAAGAAATCAAAACAATGCATTATATTGTTTTATCACTAATGTGTTTCTAAGCTACTATTGTAAGATGTTATTATTCTGAACATACAAAATTACAAAGAGTAATTGGACGACTTTATAATGTATTTTCATAAGCAAAAACTAATTATATAGCTATTCTCTTATGAATTTTTGCTAAATATTTACAAAATACTCTTGAAAAATACCTATAAAACTCACATTCACTTTTTTTCTTAGCATTTGATTTTCAAAGTTGAAAGATGTACAATTATATTAGAAGCTGTGAAGACGCATTACATTCAAGAACATTTGACTTACATTTATATATTTATGTTTTTCACACCCATTATCACAGAGAAGAAAGAAACACAGGTTGCATCTAGTTGTATGGTGACTGAGTGTCGGGAGTTCTCCAGATCTTTGTGCAGACGTACCGGGCAGCACCGTTGTCAGCTCTTCGCCTAATATCCCCTCAAAATCCCGAGGATCAAACGTAATTATAATTATAACGTTGTTTTTAATATTTACATTAGTGGCAACTATCACTTAGGCATTTGCTGCAAACATAATAAAGGGACCTCTGTTTAGTTTTTCTAAGTGCCATACTTAATAAATTTTACGAAAATACTAAAGATACTTAGATATTTCCTTACCATCAAAACATTAGAATAAATAGCACTATTCAAGTAAAACTAAAATGCTTGGAAATACTTCAGGAGGTTGTTCTTGGGCTCAACACAAACCATAAAGTTCTTATAAAAGTCATACAATATGACATAATATGCAGTTTTCTGTCTGTCTGATTTTACATCATAATGGTTGCTGAATTTTACATTAAAAGTTTTCTCATTAATCATTAAAGACAAAGTTTTGAAATTTGATGCATATGCTATACTGTTAATACTCTATTACAGAAAAAAAATTTAAAAATACTTCGTCGGCAAATTTCAAAATAAGAATGTTACTTCAAGTGCAACTGTATTAAACAAAATACCAAAAATATGCAATTTGCATTTCTTGTTAGTTTTCAATAAATAAGGTATCGTTAGTTTTATAATTAATTAAATTTCCTACAACTTGTTATATTTCTGTGTGTGTTTTTTTACGGAATTTAACGTCAAAGTTTTTAAGTAGCTGCTATTTCGAAATTTGCCAACGAATTTTTTCAATAATTTTGCATATAATAGAATAATAGTAATTTAATATATGTGCAAAAATTTTACACACTACCTTTTATGATTGCTGAGAAAAAAATTATAATGTAAAAAACACAAACGGACAGACAGACATAAAACTGTGCATATTAGGACATATGTTTACAAGAAGTATCTGGTTTGTTTTGACCCCAAGAACAACTTACTGAAGTTAGTCCAAGTATTTCAATTACACTCTGTATTAAATATAATTAAGAGAAATCTTAATTACATTTATTGTAATGTGGAGTAGATGGTTAATTAACTGTGATATCTAAAAAAATCGTAATTTTATTGATAATTTGACAGGAATAGAACATTTTTTTAATAAAGTTAAAACAATTATTACCGGAACTAAACAACATTAAATCAAAACTGATTATACAATTCTATTTTATCTAGTCATGTATCATTTAATTCGTTTAAAGGGAAATAAATTTTGGAGTGACAAATCGAGAGAGCGTTTAGGTCAGAAGGGGGTGTGTTTTTGGGACATAAAACACTTTGAGAAGCCCCTGGGTGAAATACATGTGACCGGCCACTCCTTGGGTTTACAGTCTTCTTCTGTGTTTCAATTACTGTTTTTTGTCTAAAATTGTTTATTAAAATATATATATATACATATATATATATATATATATATATATATATATATATATATATATATATATATAAATGTGAAATGCTATATGTACTGTTTTATGTAAATAAAATTACCAAAATCAAATTAATACAATCTTTGCACATTAAAGCCGTGCTAAAATCTTCCTATTTATTAACATTTATATGAAGTTTCCTAGAAGCATAATATGTTGATAATGTTTAAAACATAGTATTTTGGGTAAAGTAGGGAAAGATGCCGAATGTATTGTATTTTACGTATAAAATCCGATCGGAATTAATAAAACAGATTACTGTATTAATGGTATAAGTTTCCAATAGTTTTTCTTCTATTCAAACTATACTTAACCTAAATATGATCAATCTTTTTGCTGATTTATCTATAGTTTTGTAGCCCTTGCATTTAAATAGACAGTTAAGTGCTGAGCAAGATGAATCATTGACTGTGGGTAAGATGGCTTATGGATAAATAAATAAACTGGGTTCAAAAAATAAATAGATAAATACCTTACTAAACATATGACACAAGTACAGAATCACACAGAGGCATAGCCTTTTATTTAAAAACATATATAGTAATATTAAAAAAGCATTTTTATCTTAAATAACTTGATATGTATTATATTTTTAATAAGAATAATAAAATAACAAATGATTTTATGAATTAGAGTAGAATCTAAATAAAGTGGTTGACTTTTTCTAATAGATAAAGTAAAATTTAAATGAAATAAATAACAGGATACAAACAATATTAATTATTTTATTAATTATTATAACAAAATTAATTATATTAATTATTAGTTTAAATATTTTGAATTGTTCTCTTAAGTTGGGAATAGTGATGTATTTGGTTTGTTTTACGTTCACTTTGTCCATACAAATATAAATCTAAAGAAGAATACCATACTTCATGTCTAGAAGATATAATGTATAGACTTCGTTATTCCTATACTTTGACCATACTTCATATCTAGAAGATATAATGTATAGACTTCGTTATTCCTATACTTTGACCATACTTCATGTCTAGAAGATATAATGTATAGACTTCGTTATTCCTATACTTTGACCATACTTCATGTCTAGACGATATAATGTATAGACTTCGTTATTCCTATACTTTGACCATACTTCATGTCTAGAAGATATATTGTATAGACTTCGTTATTCCTATACGTTGACCATACTTCATGTCTAGAAGATATAATGTATAGACTTCGTTATTCCTATACTTTGACCATACTTCATGTCTAGAAGATATAATGTATAGACTTCGTTATTCCTATACTTTGACCATACTTCATGTCTAGACGATATAATGTATAGACTTCGTTATTCCTATACTTTGACCATACTTCATGTCTAGAAGATATAATGTATAGACTTCGTTATTCCTATACTTTGACCATACTTCATGTCTAGAAGATATAATGTATAAACTTCGTTATTCCTATACGTTGACCATACTTCATGTCTAGAAGATATAATGTATAAACTTCGTTATTCCTATACGTTGACCATACTTCATGTCTAGAAGATATAATGTATAAACTTCGTTATTCCTATACGTTGACCATACTTCATGTCTAGAAGATATAATGTATAAACTTCGTTATTCCTATACGTTGACCATACTTCATGTCTAGAAGATATAATGTATAAACTTCGTTATTCCTATACGTTGACCATACTTCATGTCTAGAAGATATAATGTATAAACTTCGTTATTCCTATACGTTGACCATACTTCATGTCTAGAAGATATAATGTATAAACTTCGTTATTCCTATACGTTGACCATACTTCATGTCTAGAAGATATAATGTATAAACTTCGTTATTCCTATACTTTGGCCGTTTTAAATAATGCATAAAGTGTTGAATGCTTCGTTATCAAATATAACTGTGTTTGGATACTTGGTTATTAAACCATAATTGGTGGCTTACAACGTAAAACGTGGAAAGCTATACATGAAATTTATATGAAACGTATCACACAATAAGTGCGAATTTTTATAACTGTGGACAAATTAAATGATTCAAATTAAATTAATAAAATAACACCATAAGATCTTTGAAATAGGTACTGAACAGTACCTGAAGAAACGGTCATTTCCTCCTAATAGCAATAGCAACAGTTTAATAAATAGATATACAAGTTACACGCGTGTTTCAGACGAAGTTCGATAAAAAACAAATTAAAATATTCAACGAAGGAATGCATTCTGGTTTTTAATGAAATACACTCATTGATTTCTTCTGTTGATGAACAAAATTAACTATTTAATTTATAGTTCCATACACTTAACATTTTCAATTACAGCTCTTTGCTAATTATTTGTTCTTTATTTGAGCAGGAAAACTAATTGTTTAGGTTCTATTTTTTTTGTATAAACAGGTATTGTTTTCATATTGGGGATTAGTGAAGTTATATTTTGTATTGTTTTTTTCAATAGCAGTTACTAATTTTACATTTATTAACATGTTACATTTGAATAAAAAAAATACATAGTTAAATTATCTTACATATATACGTGTATTATATACACGTACTTTGTTAATAAATGTCATAGATATTTATAAATATGTGACGATAAACTCTCAAAGTACGAACTGGTGACGAGAACTGAATAAACCACAAACCTATGCATACATTTTTCACACGATTTTAGGTTTACTGAAAAATAATTCCTAGTACATAATTTGGTAACGTACCCAAAAATATTAGATTTTTTAAAGAATATTTATATTCCAATTTTCTTTATTTTATACGTTTAAATATAATAATTGTTTTACTCAATGCTATCCAATATAGAACACTAAACCTTAGATGCTGGCATTTTGATTATTCCGAAATTCTAATACATTAATAATTGAAATCTATTAATGCTAGTAATAGGCACATTTTCAATTCAGTTGCTTTAAAAACTTACTAACTAACGTAGGATTAATAAATATCAGAATTTAAATTGAACTTGTTTGCGTAAGATTATATCAGCCTTCAAATCGTGAATGTGTTTTGTTAGCCAAGAATTACTAGAAAATGTCTATGGTGAGCTTGAAGGCACTAACTAATATTCAAAACCCCACAACATTAAAATAACAAAACCCCACAAGTAACAATTCTAAACATATTTATTATAAATTTTACTTATGGATGCTTGTCAATAGAACGTTTCAACACGTTAACTACTGTAAGGAAAAAATCTGATGGAATTAAAATGTAAGTTATACCTTGTAACTTATTTCAAATTTACAAAATTACATTTTTTTTAAATTGTATATGTTTACCTTTATAAAGAAACATAATCATAAACGCTCAGTAGTTGAATAAAACACATTACTGAATAGTACATTTATTTCAAATCACCTCAAAAAAAAAAAAAAAAAAAAAAAAAAAAAAAAAAAACTTGATGAAACTTTTACTATCTATATTTATAAAAATACTATGAGTTCAAACAAGGTTATTATGGTCACAGAACGGTGGTTAAGTGGCTTAGCAATTGTACTATGGTACTCAAGGTCCAAGGTTCCAGTCCCCAACTTGACGAGAAGTTCTTCACTCGTCGAATAAGTTCACACACATGCCTACAGTGCAAATTTAACAAAAACAGTTATGAAAAAAATTAAGAAAAAAACTAAAACCTTTTTCATTTAAGAAGAGGATGGATTAGGAAAGAAACTGTGTCTGTTTGGTGTCTGTTTGAATTTCCATTTTCAGGTATGGGGTGTAATTTTCTACCAATAGTATTAAAGAATGCTATTAGTTCATTTTGTATTATAAAATATAAGAATTCCATGGAACTGAATTGGAACTATTATGTTTCAATATATACTATTAAATAACAAGACATATATTTTTCTATTCACTCCTCAGGGAAAAAGGATGGTTAAATGTGTAGAAATCTATAATACGTGAAGGAAAATTGTTTACAGTAGGTTCTCAGACGCTATTTATTTATTTTTTTTATATTTGAGACACCCCTCAATATTTACAAAACATATTAAGTAAGATAATTTATAGTAACAGTTTCAAACACAGAGCCTCACTAGAACAATTACTCATCCACAGAGTAAAGACAACATTTGAACTCAGAGTATTATTATATACTCTTTGATTTAATTATACAGTTAGTCTTAAATTATTTTTAACTTTATTATATCAATTGAATTGTTGGTAAGTGAATAAAATACAAACAGAAACTTTAAATGGAATGTGTCTAGTTGACTGTAATTTTTTTTTCTTTTTTAATGCTATTTTTGTACTCTTTGCCGACGGAATTTTTAGTTATGGTACAAACGTTGTTAATGAACAAAGGTCCAAACCCATTAACCTAATCGTAACTACCAAATAATTTACACTTATTAGCTTATTTCATTGTTTTATAATATTATTGTACCTTATTTTACCACACATAACGTTATTTATGAGACTTTGCGAATGGTTTGTAAGCAATTAAAAGTATACATAATTAGTGTGATTCAATAAATTGTATAGTTAGTTTCTTGATAAACTGAACGTAACCCAAAATAAATATGTTGCATTAAAAGTATGAAATGTACAAATATTATGGTGATCTATGACTCATTTGTGAATCCTTGAGGTCTGTGGAAGGTCTACGTGGAGGAAATCGATTAACATAATATTTGTAAGTTTGTTAATTATTCTATTATATATTTGTGTTGTGTTACGTTCCCTTTTATTGTATAATATACTTATTACACAATTATATAAATATGGCACAATTATCTTACATACGATAGTATAATTTGAATGTAACAAAACCAAACCATGTTATATCGAGACATATAACATTGCAATGTTCTTTCTTTATTATTCTTAATAAATATTTATTAAGCCATCCATCCCCCCAATTATTTCCACTATTCTTCTTCTATCAGGCCCCAAAACACTTTCACATTCAATTTAGTATTAATCCAATTATACTTAAAAGTACTACTTTTAGGTTCATGTTACATATTTAAATAGCTTAGGTTTTTTGTTGATACGTGGGCCACTTATAAAACGGCCTTTTTGACGCACTGGTGCGACTACGATGCAAAGACTGGTGTAAGTGAGACAGAGAACTGATCTTTCCCCACTTTGTAGTTCCAATTAAAAGTTGTCTTGACAACCAGAGTGGTAGGCCACGTGATCATGGCGCAATAGCAAGCCCTGCATATTTTACGTCATTAGTTGACTTACCGCTGGTTAGTTTTATTAAAATCAACAAATCAACCTTAGTCGTTGATGCCAATCGGTAGTAAGTGTCACTCGCTACGCTCGGTATGTGACTGTCTATTACAAATACTTTAAGTAATACAAATACAAGTACTTTAACTTTTACCCTATATTTGATACAATAATATATTTTTTAAAATATTTAACTTTAATATTTATTTAAAGTAAAATCATATTATGTAAATTCATTTATGGTAGCTCACTTGCTACCATTGCGTTGCTACCGTTTTATTAAATATAACACCCATTGTTATTATTTAGCCTGTTTCTGTAGCGAAATTTGTATTTATATATAAGATTTTGTAAATATTATAAAATTGTAATTACTTAAATTACAAAACCTGTTAACATTTAATAAACATTATTGATTACATTTGAGGATTTAATATGATAATTTAAATCTCTCTCCGTGTTATTTACTCCCCCCCCCACTCTCTCTCCCTCCCTCAACCCTTCCTCCCACTCTCCATGATACTTTAGGGCCGAAAGACGTAGATTGCGGTCTTTCCATGACATTCAGGATAACAATATTTAATAATGAACACTCTTAAGCACATCTTTGAATAGAGAGTATGATTTGTTAACATCTAAACTGTTAAAATTGGTCAAGAAATAAGGAGGCTTCACGTATTACATGACAGAAGACAGGAGGATGAGCTTTCTAACGTTATGTTTACTGTTATATGTATAATTTTAAAGTACGCGTATGGACCATAGAACTATAAATATAGTTCATAGTTCTATGTTATGGGCGGGTGGGTAGGCTAATACCACCGTGGGAAGGACGCGAAGGTGTGGGAATACAACGTACATGTTTGGGTAGGTGGTAGGGTCAATAAAAATGTACGTTGATGGATGGGTGAGTAAAAATAATGTAATATACTGGGAAATATAGAGCGCCTGCTAGTTACCAATGGTTTGATTACACTTGTTAAAAGAGGGCCAACAATATTAAACCAATTTATACTTTAAATCACCGTAATTATTTATATGAAAATATTATATTCCTAAGACGATTAAATATAAAAATACGCTTTAAAGAGAATTAAATAATAGTTTAACAAAGAAATTTGTGAAATATTGATAGCCTAATTAATAAGAGGGGTCTCATTTGTATGGTGCGTTGTTTGTTTTAGTTGTCGTTTACAGAAGTTAGTGTACATAAAGGACAGATACAAATTTACCATACATATTGTTCCGTGTCCCAGGGAGACGTCACAGGGAGGGGGTCACAGACAAACTGTTTAACCCTTTATCTGGGGTCACAGAACACGTGGTAGAGGGGTTACTGCTGACACTGTGCTGACAGTCAAATATTTGTTTTAATTTGATAGGGGAGAAAATCATTTAACTACAACCACCCCAACAATTATGGGGTGAGTTAATTAAATTATGCTTCTCGAATGTAAAAACATGGTTTTTATGTCTTATGTATCAATATATTAACTGATCAAGATCTAGTGTGTGTTTTGAGTATAATTAAAAATTAACTGAAATTAAATGAAGTTCCTTAATATTACATAGTGGAAAATCTGTGTGTATTAACGAATTTAAGTACCAAAGAAATGGGATCTTTTCCGTTAATTCACTACCACTATTTCTTCCGTTAATTTACTAGTTCTATTTGATAGTATTCTATTGCTCTAAAAAATTTTCCCAACTCATTTTTACGTCCACTGTGGTATTCCTTATCCGATATCGCTTGCCTTATCTTTCGCTTTCCAAGAACTTACACACGGAGAGCGCATTCGGCGGTAAGTCAATAATTGGATTTACCAGTTTGTGATCAACTTTAGTAGCCACCTAACCTGACCTAAATTAACCTAACCGTAATGGCAACAACACAAATAGTGGTAGTGAAGTAACGGAGAAAGTCCAAGAAATGATGTGTAACAGTTACACATGCCAAACAATAAAAGCATTGTTGTATTATTCTAATATTAATAATACAAAAGTAAACATATTAATTTAATAGTAATATTATTTTAGCAATGCGTGAGGAAAAATTTACAAATTTAAATATTAATCTACACATTTATTAAAAGCTATTAATTTTTTAATAGTTTCAAATATCTGCATTCTGAATCATACTTATCCTAATAGTATTAATAATTGATTCATTGTTATTTTTTCTATAATTATCAAAGTATAACCAACAAAGTTCAATGTTAGTAGGCTAATATTGTTCGGTAGCGTAGTTGGTAAAAGTCAAGCGTCATAAACGAAAGTTTCTAATCAGAATCATAACAAATTTTGATAGGAATAAACTGATAACCACCGACTGCTCATTTATCATTGGCTATTAATTATTTACACTTTATAAGAATAGAATAGTGGACCTTAACTTATAAGAAAAATGCTCATCTATAGACCTACTCATAACACTCATTCGAAATGCATATTCGCCTATATATTGGAGTCATTAGATGAAATGCATAATTTTTTTTTCCAAAAATAATAAATTGGTAATTTTTAAATATGATATGCATCATTTTATTGTTAATACATTTGCTTTTCACTGTAACAAGATGTAAATAGGATTGCATTTGTAACAAAAATAAGTTATTCTAATTAAGATTTCACTTTCACATATGAGCCGCCGACACAACTTTTTGTGTATGTTAAAGGAAATGGAATGATTATATGTGTATTGGATGAGTGTGGATCTCTTTTTTTGTCTGGTTACTAACTGAGTTCCACTGTCTTTCAGAAACAACCATTTATTAATAGCCTAAAAACCAGGCCAACTAAGGGCCCTACAGATTTACGTAGAGTCCTAACCACGTCGTATTGGTCTAATTGTCAACTAATTGACAAGCCAGATACTCAATTCCCTACACAACATCTAGACAATGAGTACCACCCAACATGGTCACCCCAGATTTCTTAAGTACCATCCACGCCGATAGCAACCATTGAGAGGACGCCATGTCAGTATTAAGAGGACCGAGTATAGTATAGCATTTTTCAAAATGGCGGCCATTTTAAACTTTTAAAGCCAAATATCTTAATAACCTTAAATTTTACAAAAAACTTGTAAGTTACAAAAACGTTTAAGAATTTATTTCTATAAATATAAATAATTATATAAAAATTTTTAAGATTGAACAACTATTAACTGAGAAATTATAATTTTTATCAAATAAAACATGCTTGATATTAATAAAATTGAAAACTTTAGTTTACAATTTTGATAAAAATTGTAATTTCTCAGTTAATAGTTGTTCAATCTTAAAACTGTTTATATAATTATTTATAGAAATAAATTCTTAAACTTTTTTGTAACTTACAAGTTTTTTTTAAATTTAAGGTTATTAAGATATTTGGCTTTAAAAGTTTAAAATGGCCGCCATTTTGAAAAAGATTGTTGTAAAAAAATGAAATTTAAATAGTATAGGGATACTGTAAAGATCAACATTCATACCAATTTTCATGGTTTTATCTTAAATAACCTTTGAGATATTTATAGTACAGTACAGTATTGCCTTCAATCTCATAACATAAATGATACGAAAACATATCTTGGTGCATGACATTCATTTGTAAATTAATCTTCCTTTTGTTTATCAACAATTTATAATTGTTTTTAAATAATAAGAGAAAATGAACTTCTAAGAGAACAAAACAACATCACGTTATGGACTTCATTTCAACAATTCCATTGTGTCCATGGGTTATCTGACTGTTGTAATTCTGTAATTTAAAATTAAATAAAAGTGCTTCAATTCATCTGAGTTTCGTGGCATATTTAATATAAGGAGATAGGATTTATCTAATAACATATTTTCCCTACTGTAAAAGATCTTTTTACATTTGAACTAGCTAGTACTTACCAATATATATATAAAGGAATATGTTTGAACCTGTCCAACTAATAATATTCTTCCAACATCTCTTGTTTAGAATATAAGTTACTAATATCTCTAGATTACGTAAACCGTTGAAACGTAAATGATTAAGTGGAGGGAGATAAAACATTTATTGTTTGGTATCTATAGTGTATACAGCACAAGCTATACCTACCCTTTTAGGGCAAATTTTACCATTTGATACATAAATTAATTGGGTATAATGTTATATATATTCCTTAGGATCAGCAATGTTATTCTTCTATCCAAACCACCCAAAAATGTAACGTCGAAAAAAACTCAAAATATAATATCAACTGGTATTATACAAGGAAAAAATAGCAGCTACTCCACAGTAACCCCTCTACAAGTCAAAACCAGATGATTCATAAGCATTTGAAGGGGAGGGGGTTGAATTACATTCGTGGGACCGGAAGGATATCCATTTATCAAATAATGGAATGCAAGATTCTGGATGGAATCAGATTATAGCGTCTTCCAAATGAGCAGTTGAGGCCCGAGAGCCAAATGGGGGATGCGTGGGGAGGAAATGGAACGGAAAGCCTGCAGAGGAACATGAGATGTGGAACGTTGGAAGAGGTAGTGGGGGCAGGCAGTAACGAGTGTAGACTACTATGTTTATAATTGCTAAACCCTTACATTACGATTTTCCAGTTTTAGGCATAAATAAATAAATGGTGGCTTTATTACTAACAGGCTTAAGTGACTGGTGACGTAAAACCTCTAACTTTTGACTTTATTGCGTCAGATTACTTTAAACATGTTTTACTCTTTTACTAAATGATTTTTCACATGCGTTATTACGACCATATCTGAAAACGTGACCGTATGCTTTTATTAGCGACAAATAATAAAGTGAGTAAGGAGATACTAAATAAAGCAAATAGACATTCAATTACGTGAGGGAATTTTCAGTGATGTGAGGAGATCCCAAATTATAGGAGGAAATACCCAAATAATGGAATATATATAGTTAAGAGATACCCATTTATGCAATGAGATATTCAAGTACGTTAGGAGATACGAATTACGTAAGGAGATATCCAATTAAGAGAATAGATACCCTCTTACGTGAATAGATACTCAATTACGTAAGGAGATATCCAATTAAAGGAATAGATACCCTCTTACGCGAATAAATACTCAATTACGTAAGGAGATATCCAATTAAGAGAATAGATACCCTCTTACGCGAATAGATACTCAATTACGTAAGGAGATGTCCAATTAAGGGAATAGATACCCTCTTACGTGAATAGATACTCAATTACGTAAGGAGATATCCAATTACGTGAACAGATATCCAATTACGTAAGGAGATACCTATTAGGTGAGGGAATCGTAATTAAGTAAAAAGATCCCAAATTACGTGAGGAGAGAACAAATTTCGTGATTGGATATCAATTTTTTTATTGTTTTTATTTATTCAGAAGACTTCGATCGTCAAGAAATGGGCGAATATGGAATATGGAAAATCGGAATAGGAAATTGATCGGAACTGAACGGATATCAATTATTTGCATATAAATAATAAATTTACAACTGTATTACATGTGCAGCTTAGGAGATTATATAAGACCAAGATCGATAAAGATAGGATATGAATGTCACATATAACATTTACTGATACTAACACAATTATTTTAGCTCATTGGAACAAGGAATTTATATAAGACTACACTTTATAAACTAGTTCCCTAACCCCTGTGCGAAAAATTCCGTTTGGTTAAAAGATTCTAAAGATGATAAACAACTCTTGGCTTTTAAATAAAATAAAATATATACATACACTAACGTTAATTAAAATCTTTTACCCAATTAGTACTTATGTATATGATTTTTTAAACCAGTTATTTTTTTACAATAGCCTTGTTCGATAAAACACTGTTTTGGACAGTTAACTTTTCATAAAATGTCACTGAAGAAACGATTTTAGATTTTAGCTGCTGCATACATTACACGCGTACTTTAGCAATCTCCCCCCCCCCCCGCAGGGAAGTAACGGACCGTCCTGTGAATGGTTAATTATTTATCCTTTAATGATTCCCTTCCTAATGGGCCATGCCTATTCATGAAGTGGATTGACACTGTACGGTTTGGGGGGGAGGGGGGAGTCTACTTTTACATGATTCACTCAACGCACATTCTAGTATTCACTTGAGAAACAATCTAATATTAACACGAAGAAAATAACAAAAGTGACCCAATAGTTTTCTAATAATGACACAATAAACATATCAATGATCACACAGTAAGCATTTTAATATTTTCACGAAAAACCTTAAAACCGTTACACACAAAAATAATAATAATCATACAATGAACATTCTGATGACAAGAACATGACAAAACATCATATACGTAATGTTCATGCAGCATAATTCTGATAATCAGACGATGAGTATCCCAATATTCACAAACACATTCTGTAATATTTACACAGTGAACATTCAAATACTTGCACAAAAAAGTTCTAATATTTTCATGACGAAAAGTCCACACAACAAAAATTCTAATAATCATACGATAAATATTCTAATAGTCACAGCAACAATTGTAATATTTACACAATAAACATTCAAATACTTGCACAAAAAACGTTCTAATATTTTCATGACAAAACAGCATTCCGTCCACACAACAATTCTAATAATCACACGATGAATATTCCAATATTCACAAAACAAAAATTCTGTAATATTTACACAGTGAATATTCAAATACTTGCACAAAAAACGTTCTAATATTTTCATGACAAAACAGCATTTCGTCCACACAACAACAATTCTAATAATCACACAATGAATATTCAAATAGTCAAACCAAACATACTAAAACATTTACACGACGAACGTTTCAAAAAATTATGAAAAAATTCAGTGGTGTTTCAAAGTTTATATCAATTATGTAATGAATTATTTTTTTCCCACTTCCAATAATATATTATTATATTTGTTATTATTGGTGCTTTTCCGATGTCAGCCTAAAAGTTACCTGAATAATTTGACTTAAGACATTTCATTCTAATTTAAACCTGGTTAACTACGTTTTAAGCACGTTATTTTTGTTTCATAATTAATGCTGCATTGTAATTGGATTTGTTCTGTTGTGTAGCATAAATAAATAGTGGAAAGAGACGTTTTTTAATCTGCGAGGACGATGCTCTAGACGTCTCAGCCGATAAAGAAGGCCGTATCCACTTACCCTCTCTCTCTTTACTTGTCATAACACATCACACCTCTCTTTGTCTAAGCGGCTTTTGTCCCTTCATCCACTCCGAAAACCATAAAGATGATGAAAGTTGACAACTGTTTATAACTCCTTGTCTCTTCTTTGTCGGGTTTCCGGTTATATCCGGATGTTCTTGTCATATCTTCAATTCGTTTTCCATTCTTCAGAAAGGAAGTAGAAGGTTCAGTTGTTGATACTTCTGGCACGTCCTAATGTTTTACAATTCAATCCTGGTTTTTGTCCTTACCACATATTGTACTGATGAATAAGGAAATTTAAATATATTTTAATAGTTAAGAAAAGTTTTGCGTATGTAAATAAAATCGACTTGATTATATCCTGTTTTTTAAGCCGTTCATTTGTGAATCCCTTTGGTATGGAGACATTAAGGGTTGTTAACCGAAATCAATCACCATAAAATTTGTAAATGTGTACTTAAATTGTAATAATTGTTTGTTTAGTGACGTTAAATTGTATTGTATATTCACCATCATGTAATAGGGTAACTAACAAACTAATTTAGTAGTACAATTTTGTAACGCCAAATATTATTATGCATTTACAAAACTAAACGAATTATAATGGCACAGCGAGTAATTTAGATTAAATTTTTTAACTAATTTGACACAGAGGAACAAGAAATAGAGGTCTCGTTCTTACGGCATCAGCGAAAGCCTAAGTGGCAGCTACTAATAGCGTAAATGCTTAAAAATCTGTAGAAATAATTATTACGTTTGCCACCCATTATTTGGAGGAAGTAAAAGTAGAAACCTAAGTGGCAGTTACCAGCAGCGTAAATGCTTAAACGTTTGCAAAATGATAATAAGTTAGGGCATAGTAGGCCTAACATTTTCTACAAATAAGGTGGTATTTAATTAGACTTGGAAACATATTCAATTATAAGAACCATTTAATAAATTATTTTAGTATCAGCGTTCGTTTTATGAAGAAATCTATATTTTCAATTACAAGTGTATCTACACAAAACAAACGTAATGTTTGTAGTAATAAAATTTGTATTTAGGATTATTTAACAACTTTATGGTTTGTCAAGCTTTGATTCTGACAACAAATGTAATAAAAGTATCTCAAATAACAGTTATTTGTTTCTTATATTGTAACAATGATAATTATTTACCATTTACAGAGGTAACTTTTGTCTAATGATACTTGAAATAACGTAACTCTACTACGTCGGCGCAGAAATTTTGTGCACCCGAATTTGAAGGTTGTTTACTAAGAAACTAAGCGGCCTATGAAAACCCCAATCTTATCATTGTTTTCCTTATTTAATTGTGCGTTACGACATGCATTTTTAAAATATTCTCTTAGTTTTAATAATTGTTGTTTTAGTTGGAACGAAAAAGTGACAGAATTTCAACTAGTTTTCACTGTTCATGAAATTTACACAATTATTACTAAAAATTAAAAAAAATATTTATTAATAACAAAAATAATTTATCACGCACGCACGCGCGCGCGCACACACACGCGCGCCCACACACACACACACACACACACACACACACACACACACACACACACACACACACACACACACACACACACACACACACACACACACACACACACACACACATATTAATAAATGGTTGATAGGAATGTTTTATAAAACATTTGTAAATTTTTAGAATTTTATCTTTTTAAGAAAAAAGATTCTTATCAATTACCTGAAACATTGTTTTTTTGCTTGTAGAGGTCGTACAATTACTTACTTGGTCTTGTTATAATCCTTATTACATGTATAGTTACGATACATTACCTTCCTATGTTTAAGTAAATGTAGTAATTTTTTTTATATTTTAAACAATTTAAAATAACATTAAATTCATACATTTAAAGTGACTAAAATTAATATATAGTCACTGCCTTTACTTAAACATATGGAAGTAATGTATTGTTACTATAAATGTAATAATGGTTATAACAAGAACAATTAATTAATTTTAAAATTGTACAGTGAAAACTATTTAAAATTCTGATACTTTTTCGTTCCAACTAGAACATAAATTATTGAAACCTATAGAAAAATTAAAAAATTGATGTCATAACGCACAATTAAATAAGGAAAGCAATGGTATGATTTGAGTTTTCATAGGCCACTTAGTTTCTTAGTAAACAACCTTCATCCTCGTTTGCACATAATTTCTGCACCGACAGTAGGTACTTGAATAGACACACTATATAGAGAGACGCTAATTTCTGAAGACCTACGTTAGAAATTCCACACTATGAATATGATATGAGTGCATAATTTTGTTGACTTTTTTTTAATTCATAACTGTGTTAAACTCATCTTCTGGTCCCATACTTAAAACAGGCATGGATCCAGAGCAGTGAATCCGGGAGGGGTGAACCTGCCGGGGGGTCTAGGGGGTATGGAATACCCCCCAGTAAGGCGGGGGGTCCGGGGGTCCTCCCCCGGAAAATGTTTGCTATTTTAACGTCCTAGAAGTACTGTTGTTAGCAGTTTGGGGGGTGTTTTTAGGGTTTAAATATAGAAGAATACCTAAGTTCTGTAATCGAAAATAAGTTTGGCATAAATTTATTCCAACAGCTGATTAATGACACTAGTATAAACGATTAATTGTCAAATTGGTATTGCCATAGGTATTGCCTTTGATACTTCTTAGAATCCCTGGGGTAGTTTCCTGATGTAATTTCAAAATAAATTGTACAACTTCGAAATAGCATTTAAGTATATACATTTAATATCACAACTATTAAATAATAAAATGGATTCCATTGGAATGTTGTATTGTTAAAATTTTATGGAAACAGTTCAATGAGCAACAACTTAAACATAGTTTGGACATAGTTAAACATAGTTAACTGTGTAGAGTTACATTTAACACATTCATTATACAACCATTAATATAATAACTCAACTATCAAATCAATGTCGTCTGTCAATCAGTGTCTCGGCGTCTCGCCACTACGTAGGCGCTAGACACGCAGTGTTGCCGGCGAAAATATATAGGCCTACCAATTACCAACCGACGACTCGGAAATTCTCCTTTCTACAAACTCAGACTACACATCCGAATATTATATATACTGTTATATTATTAAGACGGTAACAATTACTAATGTTATTTTCATGACGGTAAATCAAATATTTTATTAACATTTTATCCTAAGCGTGTAGGTACATTTTTTGCTTTTTTCCGTTTGGGGGAGGCGATCGCCCCATTCACCCCCCCCCCCTTAAATCCGTGCCTGACTTAAAACTGTCTAAGTTGTAGAGTTAATCCTCATATCATTATTGTTAATTAAGTTCTTAACCCTCAAGTACAACAGAGGGGTCCATTGGACCCCACTCAACTTTTTAATGCATATCTTTTGGATTGAAAATGTTTGTATTCATACTTAGCACACATGTAAATTTAGTTTAATCTTTTACTAACATTTTGCAATGGTTCAGTAATGTTTAAATAATCTGATTTTTTCATAATAAATATAATAAGTTATAGTGGGGTCCTGTGGACCACAGTGTTATATTTATGTGTGTAATTTGTCTTACTATTTCAATGGGAAACAATAGCTAAATAGCTGTGAAGCAAAGCTTTATTGAATCTTTATTTATTATTGTATGATATTGTGATTGGTAAAAATGGTCTTTTGTGATTATGCAAGCAAGACCATAAAGGACAATTATTTTTGTTGTTAACTTTTCCTTCGAGTTTTATAGCATATTACGTGTATACTTCAAATTTTTCGCCATAATTATCTTATAGTACATTTATTCCTGATTTCTAATATGCAATATACTTATTTAATTTTTTAAGTCAAATAAGTATATTAAAATTAATTATAATATATATTAAATAAGTTAAAAAGTTTAAAGTTTTCTTATTTAAATTTTTATTAAATCACATATTTTGTTTAATGTTGTGAAACATATTTTTATTGTTAAAACATATTATTATTTTTTTTTTATTTTTCTTATATTACTACATTATGTATTGAGATGATGCACACTAAAGTATTTCGAGAACATAGAGGAAAACCAAAAAAACAATAAACACATAATTTAAAATAATAAAAAAACCAAAAACTATATATTTTTAAAAATATACTAATTGGGGTCTGGTAGACCGCACCGTTATAATTTGTGGTACTAAAATTAGGTGTTATACTTGAAGGTTAATTACCATATTAGGCCAACGGGGTTCAAATTAAGGCCATAAGAAAGCCGTACTTGTAAGCAGCTAGTAACCGAGTGGTAGTAATGAGCGGGTCAAGTAGACGGTGAGTCATCCAATGTCTTAACAGGCTCCTTCCGGGACACTTAAACACACATCCTCTGTTTAACAAGGCAGGTGTGACGCCAGTAGCTGTCCTTTGTTCTCACGGCCTGTGGACGGACACTCCTTCATTTACCGTAACACAGGTGTATCACTGTTTTTTGCTTTAGATAGATAGTTGTTCAATCTGCTCAGATTTTCTTATAACGAAAAAAAATATAAATATATATTCTTACAATGTGACAATACAGACAAGAAATAAACAGAGGTCGCATATAACAGTATAACAGCATATAACATCTGTCGAGTTAGTGTTTCGAGTAATTATATGTCCAGTTTGCCACCTTGTCAGTCACTCCCTGTTTCCCCCAAATCCATAATGATACAGTAGTAAATATCCTATGTATTAAAACAACTGGGCTATTTAGTTCACTTACTTTCTAAACTTATTGCATGACCGATTTTGATAAATACTGTTTTATTCTATAGATAATTTTGATTTCTCAGTCATAACGGAGCTAGATTTTTTAAATTCCCATAGATGTTTGCTCTATACGACGCCAAAGTTGCAATGTTATTTTTATGGAGATTAATTTTAATTGACCAGCTGCAGGGATATACAAATGTTAAATAGTCAAAATAATTTGTTAGGTTAAATATAGAGAGCAGCACAGTAGAATATCAAATTAATTATAAAAGAGTGATATAAAAGAGTCTGTGTGTATATTATCATCAGCTGTTAAATAAAATGGAAACATTTGAAATAGGCTTAGTTATAACAGTGGTTGTTTATAAAATTATTATACTATAAATAAAATGCAAACCAAGTGCAGTGAGTGAGATATTGTAAATGCATTTAATTAATACAGTTATAATACTGATATTTGAAATCAAAAGTTACATGCCGAGGCCGAAGGCCGGATGTCACGAGCGCAGCGAGTAACAGGGTTGGCACGTGAAGCGTGCAGGGGTATCCCCTAGTTTCTTCAGTTTTATAAAGATGTAAATTTGTTGTAAACCAGATTATTTGCAGATATGAGATGCCAATACATATTTGTGAGTGTTTTAATAACCATATGAGTGTGTATGACTTGTGTAGTCTTGTTACTAACTGAGTTTGACTTTCCCTCAGAAATGGCCATTTATTAATATCTCAATAGCCAGGAAACTAATGGACCTACATCCTTACGTGAAATCCGAACCACATAGTGCTGGTCTGATTTTCAGCTAATTGACAAGCCTGATACTCAGTTCTCTTCCCCACTCGACATCCGGACACTGACCACCATCCAACACGGTCACCCAAAACCTCTTTGTAGTGTCCACGCCGATGGCAAACATTGAGGAAACGTCATGTTGGTATTAAGAGGACCGAGCATAGAATATATCGCTTACGATATACACTAGACAATATATTTGTAACTGCCACTGAGGTGTTTACGTCTGTTTCTTTTTCTCAGTGGTGATAGGTAGTTGATGTTTATAGATGTGTGTTTTATGTTTACTGGCAAGTCATGTCACAGTATCATTATCAGTTTGATTTTTTTTTTTTTTACAGAATCCTGATCTATATCTCTAGCAACACAGCACAAGCTTTCTAATTATTTCTTATTATAGTGATATGTCCTTTATGAATAATCATATTTACATTATGAGCTCATAGAAAATAGAAACAGAGGTATCTCTCTTGTGGATACAACGAACGGCCCAGTGGAAGTTATAAATAGATGTAAACTTATAGAGATAGATAAAAATGTTAGTAATGGTACCTACATTTATCCTTGGGAGTAAGGAAGGGACTGGAATTGTAGTGGCCCTACCATACGCAAGGAAAATGGAGAAATAATTATTCGACATACGCCCAGCACACTATAGGATGCAACCTCTGTTAATCTATTTTCTGTGATTATATGTTACTAACTGTTATACGTCAGACCAGTAGGAATTATTTTGAAAATGAGGTGGTTTTAAATATTTTATTTGTTATTTATTACGTAATCAGGTCATATATATATATATTAATAACACAGATATTTTTTATTTCAACCATTATGAAATAAGTTAGTCGTGAGGTCTTTATTACGCTACACTCAAAGATATATATGACAGTGAGAACAAAATAATTTGTAAATGTAAATCTTTAATTATATAAGCTTTATTTGTAAACAAATATTTTCAGTCTGAAGATTTTCTAAGTGATAAAAATAAATTTAAACATTCTTAATTATATTTAGTAAGATTTCGAATACGATTTATTTTAAATTAAATATTTCATAAATACAGTAAGATCTTTAAAAATGTGTAACACATACGTCTGTTTGACATATCGTGTATTACACATTTGCCATACGGTACATTAGTGCATTAGCAGTTGAAACAAACCAAATACACATTAATTCCAAACAAATATTGGAATATTAAGCACTCAACAGCGTTGTGAATGATATTGGTTAGCTCATACAACTAATCAGAAAGTTGCTAAAGTTGAAAGGACGACCAGTACGTCACAACAGAGGAAATGTGTTTCCAGACTTGACAACTTGTAACGACCCAACTTGTGTTATGGCTAATATATGAAACTATTAGCCACAACATTCGCCAACTTTGACAGTACGAAAAGTGTGTCTGCTTTGTTAGAAGAAGAATACATTTATTTCAAAACCATAAATTAAATATGAAACTTATCTACATTACTGTTAAGTTGTATAAAACTGTTTATTATCATGCAATAGCATGTTTATTATCATGCAAGGCCATGTTTATTATCGTGCAAGGCCATGTTTATTATCATGTGAGAACATGTTTATTATCATGCAAGGGCATGATAACGTGAAATTTATTAAACAAGATTTTTTGCTGTCACAAGTTTAATTTCGTTTTACTGAATCTTACTGGATTTTCATAAAAATTATCTTTTAAAAGGCTATACAATTTTGAAACATAATTTATTTTGAACATAGTATCACTTTAAATGTTTAATTTTTATACAGAAGAGATAGTACTGCATCTAAATTTTGAATATATTTTAAAAAAATAACTTAATATTCTTTGTGGTATATAAGCAGGATTGTAAAAGTATATATATAACAATAGTATTTTTATATAAAATATGTTGTGTTAAGTTCAATCTGTATTTAATGTTGTTAACAAAATTATTTGCATTTTATTTTTCGACTCTATTAATTTATATTTTTTAATAAATCCAAAGAACGTGAAACTATCAAAAAATAATATATTTATTTCAATAAATTAAATCTTCAACATTACTAAAACAACCAATAAACAGACTACATGGGCTAATAGGAGGTTGGTATCAAGTTACATATTCTGTTTGTTAACGAAAAAAGTGTTTACTGATATCGGCTGGTGACCTTATTTATGTTATGGGGCTTTTAACCGATGACATTTACTGAGGAGAAGCTGGTCTTAGTTCGAAACACACGGCTACGTAAATCCATCATACTTATTATTAATCTTTATTGGTATTATTAATATTATTACACAGTGAATGCACTCTAAAACGTATAATGTAAACAAGATTTTTTTTGTGCTACAATTGGGATCCTGCAAACTATGAAGTTAGCAGGAAAATTTAAAAGGGAAAAATACCCTTGTTTTAGGAGAGGATTAAAATATACAGGGTGTTCAAAAAAAACTTCGGGATTTTGAGGTTAAGCAATTTAGAGTAATAACAAAATTAATCTAATAATTTATACATATTATAAAACTCAGAAGTATAGAGGAAATATAATCAACATTTTTACAACTCAGTAAATGTCAATAATCCATCTTCTGTCATGTCCTGGCCAGCTCGTCTGTGGTGATAGTTACCATGTAAGTTACTATCCATTTCTGCGATGGTACAAATTTCGAATTTTCTCAGCATGAACAAAAAATCCCCAATTGGAGACTACGTCGTGCCAAGGGTTTTTAGGGCTTCGTTGGCATGAAGTTCTGATTCTATTCACATCTCCTCTGACACACGTCTATAAGGTTCTCTAAATGCAATTTGTCATTTCCGTATGATTTTATCCGTAGGAGCATTACCACCATAATCAGGCCGAAGGTTCCTCTGTACCACTACAACTGAACCAGTTTCTGTAAACCAAATAAATAACACTGTGATCCTTTTCCTGAGGCGTCACCATTGCACTACGCTGAGTGAGCGTCTAGCGTCTGCTTTGCTAATTTTTAAGGTTAACACTACAGCGCTGACAAATATTGAAGAAAAAGATTATGGTTAAAGCTTTATGAGCTACTTGTTTCAGATAAATTAAATAACTTTAGCTAGCTTTAGCCACTTACAAAATATGATTTTTTTTAAAGCCCCAGATTCCTTTTGTGGACACTTTGTACCTGGATGTATTTTATGTAAACAAAATGACACAACAATCGTTAGGTGTATTTTTCTGGCCTACATTAATACAAGGAGGAAGTTCGTCCTGTACATTGCAAAAATAACCCATGGTGTTCATGTAAGTCCATAAATCCGTTCATCTTCCCTTTCTCAGGACTGTGCGGGGATCCCAATTCAGATGTATAGCGCCGTTTTACTACGTTGCTTATGGTAATCTTTATCAGTGTTAAATACCAGTTTAGTGAGAATCATTCGTGTTTTCTTTAATTTTGTACATTGCTCAACTAAACTATTATTAGGCTACTCAAGGTCACAGTCAATGAGGTATTTCATTAAGAAGGAAACAGTTACTATTCAAGTAATTTATTTATAATTAGGTTTTTCAATTAATAACACTAAAACAAATATACTATGGGATTAAATCATTGTCATAAAATCATAAGATTTTAAAAATAATTGCTATTAAATGTGTATTTATTACCATTGTTATATTTATCGTTCGTCAAAACTCAAGTAAAATTTAATTTAAGGTATAAATAAGGTATTAAAAGAGCTATAAATACATACTTTTTTGTCGAAAAAGATCCTCCGTAAGTTGAATAAAGTGACTGAAACTACACAGCCTAGAATTATTCGGACTTATTTAAAATTCTAAATATACTTTTATTTCAAATCCCACTACTATTTTATGGCTTCCACAGGAAGTAAAATAATAAGAATTAATTAAATACAAACTTAAGAAACGTTACTTTTTAAATTAAAATACAAGTTATATTAGCATAATAAATATAAACCTACATAAAACGACTTGTATAACAAAACGTAATTATAAAAATTATATATCATAAAAGAAGAAAAACTGTATCAAAACTATGCTAAATGATTTACATTTTCATCGAAGACAACAATGTGCGGGTCTGTTTCAGAAGAGGACCCCCACGCTTGGTTAGGTTAGGTTAGGTTAGGTTAGGTTAGGTTAGGTTAGGTTAGGTTAGGTTAGGTTAGGTTAGGTTATAGTAAATTTTTCAAGCGTGGGGGTCCTCTTCTGAAACAGACCCCAATGTGCAATCGTTCTTTCAAGTATTAATCCTAGAGAAGTAAGTTGAGATGTAGGCCTACTATTTTCATTAGTCTTCTTACATGTTAACTTATATGTGATTTGGAATGTTTAAACTAGGAGATTATAATTATCATATTTCTTTCATATCTAGGATCATAATTGACCGAGAGATATGTAAAATATAAATATTGATTAATTAACACTAACAATTAGCAATTATACTCGTTATATGCACTTTGTAAGTTATTCTCTCACCAACCATAAAACACTTCACAATACAGTTCCACCCAACTTTGCTTTAGTGGATGATCTTAAATTAACATAAACGTGTTGATAGATATAAAATCTAGCTTTCATGTAGTCAATCAATAAAACCCACTGTAAAAACAATGTTTGAAATAAAATATTTTATCAACATGCTTCAAACTGTGGACGTGTAAAACTATATTATACATCAGTATACAAATTTTCTTTAAAAAATACTTAAAAAGATATCATATAAGTTAAATAGTAATTTATAAATTTATTATAAATTTAAAAAAAGAACATACATTTTGTTTTTATTTCATTTTTTCTGTATTTAGTCAACCATCTTTTATACCATGGTAAGAATTATTTAGAATGGGACTACTGATTATGCTACTATGTTATTTTATTCAAACAAATTAATATACTTAAAAATACAAACATTTATTATGAACTCTTCAAACATTTTTATAAATTATATTATAGTACATATTAATGTTAATGTTTGTTGCTATTTATGATATTCAAATTTAAATTTTTCATATCTTGCTATTTATATGTCCTTTATTCCATTGTGTACCTATAGATAGTCTGAATAAACATTATAAAATAAAATTTAAAAAAAACACGCTATATAACTATATAAACCAGGTGTAGTCTTTTCCGTTAACTACCAAGACCTGCTATGCCATCATTACGCACCGAAAAGTTAATATAAATAAAGATATTTGTATATGCATTTAAATGATATTTTAATTTAGATAAAACAGGCTCATGTGTAGTATGTCCCTGGGGAACTGTTCCATCTGATATGCTGATTACCAAAGGCTCACCCGGGTACATTTTATAGAACCCAGAGAGCCTCGGTTTGTAAAAGCTCGTATGTATTCGGTACTCTTTTGTCCAAAATGTTTGCTGAAACCATCATTTCCATCACTGACACAAAAAACAGTACTTCTACTTTTTATTCCATATATGCAAATCACGAACATAACTGTTTTTATTTTTTTTTTTTTTTTTAGTAAGTTCTTCCATGTATAATCTGAGCGTATAATTTCACTCAATAATTTGTATTTTTATGTAATTGGTAAGGTTTTTTTTTATTTCATATTTTTTTATATTAATAGCTTCTAAGATTTGATGATTTTTTTTCAGTTCATATATGAACATTTCTAAGCTATTCTATGACAAAGCAATTTCCAATATGTAAGTTTGTAAGGAATAGACTTTAGCCGCAGACGAAGACGCTTTGAGCACAAGTTGCACATAACATTTATCCTACAGTTGAAATACAGTAGACTATATAAAAAGTAACAAGTAATAAAAACATAACTAGTAGGCGAACGCGTGAGAACTTTTATTAAAAATGATCATAAACATCTTCCTATTTTACAAACATGACACTTAATTTTACGGTTTAAGCAACATTTCAACGCTACATCAGCTGTTTTGTTTACACCGAGCGTTGCCAACTTAATTCTTTCAAGCTTACACGACGTTGATTGGCTATGGCTAATATGTGTATTACCTATATTATGAAGTTAAAAACTTGGAGTGTGGTGAAGTAAAACGAGTGCAGTAAAGTATTTAAATGCAGGAGTCACCTACTTCGCGACTTCTTTTGAGTGCAGGAAGAACCACTTTGTTATGCAAATGTAGGAAAATAACTATTTCCGAGTAGACATTTTAATTCTTGAATGTAGCTACACACTACATTTAAATCCACAAGTCCCTACATGCATTCTGACTTTATGCACTAAAGTTGATAGCTAAAGCTTACGGATATTTACAGGATTTATACTTTATTTCCATATTCTATTCCATGTATGTTTCTAACTTTACTCCCCAAAAATATTTCCGAATATGTAATTTCTGTAATTAAAATATTCGAAAATTTTTAATGCAATGTAAAGTTTACAAAAATTATTTTGGTTTACTAAACCACATAGAAAACCAATGGGACAAAATATATGCATTCCGAGTTTAGGCATTACTGGTGATAGTTTAATATTTTGATATTTAGTTAGATATTTTTATCATTTATACTGGATACTGTTTTAGATTTTCGTATACTTGTTTTATTCACATAAATATTGAAGAACAATACATTAACTTGTTAAACTACCGTACACGGGCAGAGTTGGTCCAGCCTAAAGGACCAACCTTGAGGAGAGGTTAATAGAAGCAGAGTGGGGTTACTTCTCTAAAAACGTCATTCTGATCAAGTGATTGAAAATAATAAAACATTAATTACCAGTGTAATATAAATTTAATTTCTTAATATTGCCTGTCTCTCTAATTCATCGTTACTAGTTAATAACTATTTCTGAATCTTCTGTTTATCAACTTTTATTGTACGGTAAACTTGAAAGTTGAAGACAGGTCTAATAAACACTAATGATTGTTTACTAATAGTACAATTTAAATAATGTTAATTTAATAAATATCTTATTTACGTAAATGATCTCAATAAAATGAACTGAAAATATTCTCTTTTTGTAACATCTGAGTGATCATAGCATAATAATATTAAATAATAAAAACTGAAACTTTAATATTTGTTTAGGGAAGTGTAAATGTATATTAGTCTTTGGACGCAAAACTTAACTAGTCGTAAGTAGTTACAACAGATAGTAGTCGAGCTCGCGAGCACGGTTAAGCTAGGCCGTCTGTACAATACCCGGGTTACATCAGTAAGCTGGCACAACGCAGTAATCCTCCTAAAGGCTAAATGTTAGACCAGTTAGTAGTAGAGCTCGTGAGCACGTTTAGGCTAGGACGTCTGTACAACACCCGGGTTACATCAGTAAGCTGGCACTTCGCAGTAATACTACTAAAGGCTAAATGTTAGACCAGTTAGTAGTAGAGCTCGTGAGCACGTTTAGGCTAGGACGTCTGTACAACTACCGGATTACATCAGTAAGCTGGCACTTCACAGTAATCCTACTAGAGGCTAAATGTTAGACCAGTTAGTAGTAGAGCTCGTGAGCACGTTTAGGCTAGGACGTCTGTACAACTACCGGGTTACATCAGTAAGCTGGTACTTCACAGTAATCCTATTAGAGGCTAAATGTTAGACCAGTTAGTAGTGAAGCTCGCGAACACGGTTAGGCTAGGACGTCTGTACAACTACCGGGTTACATCAGTAAGCTGGCACTTCACAGTAATCCTACTAGAGGCTAAATGTTAGACCAGTTAATAGTAGAGCTCGTGAGCACGTTTAGGCTAGGACGTCTGTACAACACCCAGGTTACATCAGTAAGCTGGCACTTCAGAGTAATCCTACTAGAGGCTAAATGTTAGACCTGTTAGTAGTAGAGCTCGTGAGCACGTTTAGGCTAGGCCGTCTGTACAACTTCCGCGTTACATCAGTAAGATGGCACATCGCAGTAATCCTACTAGAGGCTAAATGTTAGACCAGTTAATAGTCAAGCTCACGAGCACGGTTAGGCTAGGTCGTCTGTACAACACCCGCGTTACATCAGTAAGCTGGCACTTCACAGTAATCCTACTAGAGGCTAAATGTTAGACTAGTTAATAGTCAAGCTCGCGAGCACGGTTAGGCTAGGCCGTCTGTACAACTTCCGGGTTACATCAGTAAGCTGGCACTTCACAGTAATCCTACTAGAGGCTAAATATTAGACCAGTTAATAGTCAAGCTCGCGAGCATGGTTAGGCTAGGCCGTCTGTACAACTTCCGGGTTACATCAGTAAGATGGCACATCGCAGTAAATCTACTAGAGGCTAAATGTTAGACCAGTTATTAGTCAAGCTCGCGAGCACGGTTAGGCTAGGCCGTCTGTACAACACCCGGGTTACATCAGTAAGCTGGCACTTCACAGTAATCCTACTAGAGGCTAAATGTTAGACCAGTTAGTAGTCGAGCTCGCCAGCACGGTTAAGATAGGCCGTCTGTACAACTACCAGAATACATTAGTAAGCTGGCACTTCACAGTAATCCTACTAGAGGCTAAATTTTAGACCAGTTAGTAGTCAAGCTCACGAGCACGGTTAGGCTAGGCCGTCTGTACAACTCCCGGGTTACATCAGTAAGCTGGCACTTCACAGTAATCCTACTAGAGGCTAAATGTTAGACCAGTTAGTAGTCAAGCTCGCGAGCACGGTTAGGCTAGGCCGTCTGTACAACTACCGGGTTACATCAGTAAGCTGGCACTTCACAGTAATCCTACTAGAGGCTAAATGTTAGACCAGTTAGTAGTCAAGCTCGCGAGCACGGTTAGGCTAGGCCGTCTGTACAACACCCGGGTTACATCAGTAAGCTGGCACTTCACAGTAATCCTACTAGAGGCTAAATGTTAGACCAGTTAGTAGTCAAGCTCGCGAGCACGGTTAGGCTAGGACGTCTGTACAACTACCAGGTTACATCAGTAAGATGGCACATCGCAGTAATACTACTAGAGGCTAAATGTTAGACCAGTTAATAGTAGAGCTCGTGAGCACGTTTAGGCTAGGACGTCTGTACAACACCCAGGTTACATCAGTAAGCTGGCACTTCAGAGTAATCCTACTAGAGGCTAAATGTTAGACCTGTTAGTAGTAGAGCTCGTGAGCACGTTTAGGCTAGGCCGTCTGTACAACTTCCGCGTTACATCAGTAAGATGGCACATCGCAGTAATCCTACTAGAGGCTAAATGTTAGACCAGTTAATAGTCAAGCTCACGAGCACGGTTAGGCTAGGACGTCTGTACCACAACCGGGTTACATCAGTAAGCTGGCACTTCACAGTAATCCTACTAGAGGCTAAATGTTAGACTAGTTAATAGTCAAGCTCGCGAGCACGGTTAGGCTAGGCCGTCTGTACAACTACCGGGTTACATCAGTAAGCTGGCACTTCACAGTAATCCTACTAGAGGCTAAATATTAGACCAGTTAATAGTCAAGCTCGCGAGCATGGTTAGGCTAGGCCGTCTGTACAACTTCCGGGTTACATCAGTAAGATGGCACATCGCAGTAAATCTACTAGAGGCTAAATGTTAGACCAGTTATTAGTCAAGCTCGCGAGCACGGTTAGGCTAGGCCGTCTGTACAACACCCGGGTTACATCAGTAAGCTGGCACTTCACAGTAATCCTACTAGAGGCTAAATGTTAGACCAGTTAGTTAGTAGTCGAGCTCGCCAGCACGGTTAGGCTAGGCCGTCTGTACAACTACCAGAATACATTAGTAAGCTGGCACTTCACAGTAATCCTACTAGAGGCTAAATTTTAGACCAGTTAGTAGTCAAGCTCACGATCACGGTTAGGCTAGGCCGTCTGTACAACACCCGGGTTACATCAGTAAGCTGGCACTTCACAGTAATCCTACTAGAGGCTAAATGTTAGACCAGTTAGTAGTCAAGCTCGCGAGCACGGTTAGGCTAGGCCGTCTGTACAACACCCGGGTTACATCAGTAAGCTGGCACTTCACAGTAATCCTACTAGAGGCTAAATGTTAGACCAGTTAGTAGTCAAGCTCGCGAGCACGGTTAGGCTAGGCCGTCTGTACAACTACCGGGTTACATCAGTAAGCTGGCACTTCACAGTAATCCTACTAGAGGCTAAATGTTAGACCAGTTAGTAGTCAAGCTCACGATCACGGTTAAGCTAGGCCGTCTGTACAACACCCGGGTTACATCAGTAAGCTGGCACTTCACAGTAATCCTACTAGAGGCTAAATGTTAGACCAGTTAATAGTCAAGCTCGCGAGCACGGTTAGGCTAGGACGTCTGTACAACTACCGGGTTACATCAGTAAGCTGGCACATCGCAGTAATCCTACTAGAGGCTAAATGTTAGACCAGTTAATAGTCAAGCTCACGAGCACGGTTAGGCTAGGCCGTCTGTACAACTACCGGGTTACATCAGTAAGCTGGCACATCGCAGTAATCCTACTAGAGGCTAAATGTTAGACCAGTTAATAGTCAAGCTCGCGAGCACGGTTAGGCTAGGACGTCTGTACAACTACCGGGTTACATCAGTAAGCTGGCACTTCGCAGTAATCCTACTAGAGGCTAAATGTTAGACCAGTTAGTAGTCGAGCTTGCGAGCACGGTTAGGCTAGGCCGTCTGTACAACACCCGGGTTACATCAGTAAGCTGGCACATCGCAGTAATCCTACTAGAGGCTAAATGTTAGACCAGTTAATAGTCAAGCTCGCAAGCATGGTTAGGCTAGGCCGTCTGTACAACACCCGGGTTACATCAGTAAGCTGGCACATCGCAGTAATCCTACTAGAGGCTAAATGTTAGACCAGTTAATAGTCAAGCTCGCAAGCACGGTTAGGCTAGGCCGTCTGTACAACACCCGGGTTACATCAGTAAGCTGGCACATCGCAGTAATCCTACTAGAGGCTAAATGTTAGACCAGTTAATAGTCAAGCTCGCAAGCATGGTTAGGCTAGGCCGTCTGTACAACACCCGGGTTACATCAGTAAGCTGGCACATCGCAGTAATCCTACTAGAGGCTAAATGTTAGACCAGTTAATAGTCAAGCTCGCAAGCACGGTTAGGCTAGGCCGTCTGTACAACACCCGGGTTACATCAGTAAGCTGGCACATCGCAGTAATCCTACTAGAGGCTAAATGTTAGACCAGTTAATAGTCAAGCTCGTGAGCACGTTTAGGCTAGGACGTCTGTACAACTACCGGGTTACATCAGTAAGCCGGCACTTCCCAGTAATCCTACTAGAGGCTAAATGTTAGACCAGTTAATAGTTAAGCTCGTGATCACGTTTAGGCTAGGACGTCTGTACAACTACCAGGTTATATCAGTAAGCTAGCACATCGCAGTAATCCTACTAGAGGCTAAATGTTAGACCAGTTAATAGTTAAGCTCGTGATCACGTTTAGGCTAGGACGTCTGTACAACACCCGGGTTACATCAGTAAGCTGGCACTTCCCAGTAATCCTACTAGAGGCTAAATGTTAGACCAGTAAGTAGTCGAGCTCGCGAGCATGGTTAGGCTAGGCTGTCTGTACAACACCCGGGTTACATCAGTAAGCTGGCACTTCACAGTAATCCTACTAGGTCACATTTTTTTTTAGACAGGGGATGGACAGAACTGTTATTTATTGTACAATTGGTTTGAGTAGGTTTCCTGAAAATTCTGTATGAAAGTTTGTTATGATCACAAGTTGGTTCGATATATATAAAATCGAAAATAATATCTAATGAATTACTGTAATACAGCCTTCTCATAGGTACTTACATACACAGTGGTATTGACTTCAAAGTATTGTAGTTTTTCAAAACCCATACACCCCAAACACACCCATACACGTGCATTGGTAAATGCCCACACACCCACCCATACATATGCAGTGTTATTAACCCACCAGCCCACTCATACATGCACTGTGGTATTGACCCACTCGCCCACCCATACATGCACTGTGGTATTAACCCACCCACCCACCCATACATGCACTGTGGTATTAACCCACCAGCCCACACATACACGTACTGTGGTATTGACCCACCCGCCCACCCATACATGCACTGTGGTATTAATACCAAAATACCAAAATGCGTGTATGGGTGGGTGGGTGGGTCAATACCAAAGTGCGTGTATGGGTGGGTCAGTACCAAAGTGCGTGTATGGGTGGGTCAATACCAAAGTGCGTGTATGGGTGGGTCAGTACCAAAGTGCATGTATGGGTGAGCGGGTGGGTCAATGCCACTACGTGTATGGGTGAGCGGGTGGGTTGTGCCACTACTTGTTTTGGTGAGCGGGTGGATCAATATCAAAGTGATGACAATGGTGCCTCTTTATTTTCTCTCCAAACAAAAATCCTTTATAGTTAATATTGTCTTCAACGAGGTAATTTTCATAATATATCAATCCGCGTTGTTTCATAAGTCAATGTGTATGCATTCTCAAATAGTGAGAATTTATTTTAGTATAGTTTGGTCGCTTATCGTAAATAACTGTTAAATACTTGACAATAGTTACATTTACTTAATCGTTTAGATAAATTATTAATCAATGTTACACCCGAATACTACTGTAAGTGTATGGGTGGGTGGGTCATTACCACTCATTACCACTGTACATGTATTGGCGGGAGGGTGGGTCATTACCACTGTACATGTATGGGCGGGAGGGTGGGTCAATACCACTGTATGTGTATGGGTGGGTGGGGGGGTCAATACTCCTGTACGTGTATGGGCGGGCGGGTGGGTCAGTGCCACTGAACGTGCATGGGCGGGCAGGTGGGTCAATGCCACTGAACGTGTATGGGCGGGCGGGTAGTTCAGTGCCGCTGAACGTGTATGGGCGGTTAGACAATCAATAACACTACGTGTATGGGTGGGTCAATACCACTGTACGTGTATGGGTGGGTCAATACCACTGTACGTGTATTGGTGGGTGGGTTGGTCATTAACACTGTACGTGTATGGGTGGGTCAATACCACTGTACGTGTATGGGTGGGTGGGTGGGTCATTAACACTGTACGTGTATGGGTGGGTCATTACCACAGTACTGTATTGGTGGGCGGGTGGGTCATTACCATACCACTGCACGTGTATGGGTGGGCAGGTGGGTCATCACCACTGTACGTGTATGGGTGAACGGGTGGGTCATCACCACTGTACGTGTACGATTGGGCGGGTGTGTCATCACCACTGTACGTGTATGTATTTGTTAATAACTTGATAACCATTACCACTATAACAGTACCACTGAACGTATATGAGCGGGTG
The DNA here is from genome assembly GCA_035578905.1 of Stictocephala bisonia. NCBI lineage: Eukaryota > Metazoa > Arthropoda > Insecta > Hemiptera > Membracidae > Stictocephala > Stictocephala bisonia. The sequence goes on from JAQJVL010000082.1 coordinate 304,145, forward strand.
GGTGGGTCAGTGCCAATGTACATGTATGGGTGGGCGGGTCAGTGCCACTGAACGTATATGGGTGGGCGGGTGGGTTAGTGCCAATGTACGTGTATGGGCGGGCGGATGGGTCAGTGCCACTGAAAGTGTATGGCCAGAAATGCTTAGGTTAGGCTAGGCTGTCTGTACAACACCCAGGTTACATCAGTAAGCTGGCACTTCACAGTAATCCTACTAGAGGCTAAATGTTAGACCAGTTAGTAGTCGAGCTCGCGAGCATGGTTAGGCTAGGCTGTCTGTACAACACCCGGGTTACATCAGTAAGCTGGCACTTCCCAGTAATCCTACTAGAGGCTAAATGTTAGACCAGTTAATAGTCAAGCTCGCGAGCACGGTTAGGCTAGGACGTCTGTACAACTACCGGGTTACATCAGTAAGCTGGCCCTTCCCAGTAATCCTACTAGAGGCTAAATGTTAGACCAGTTAATAGTCAAGCTCGCGAGCACGGTTAGGCTAGGACGTCTGTACAACACCCGGGTTACATCAGTAAGCTGGCACTTCGCAGTAATCCTACTAGAGGCTAAATGATGGGGAGAATGTAGGCGATGGGTTCTGCTCTCAGTCCTCCTGGTAACTCCTCGTAATACATGGTATCCATGGTGAGTGGTGGCCAACAGTGTCTAATGAATTAGCTAAGTTAATGCTTGTCATCTAGCCTGAATTCAAACCAATGTAACGTGGTTTAGATTCCACTCAAATTATAGGTTACTAGTAGCCATATATGTTTGGTATTGATATATAAGAATTTTTCAAATTATTCCCTCCAAAACATATAAGAAATTTCAGCCAAATATATTTTACAAAATAATATTTGTACTACATAATATAACGAGTTGCAAGCAGAAGATGCAGAATACATACTTGAGGTAATCCGTACTGAAAATCTCGTGTATTAATATTCGCAACTTTCCTCTCTATACAACAAGTATGTTCGTAGAGTGTTAGCTTCGGTATCATCATTCATTGTATTACAAGTATTAATGTTTCAGGGAATTTATTTGTAGAATAATGAATAATTCTATTGAATTGAATTTTGAATTCTATTGAAAAGTTAGTTGCGTATCAAATGTAAGTATTTGAAAATTAAGGGGGAAACGTTAATTATTAAGGCACAATCATTCATAACACGTCTCTAATGAACTAAGAGAAAATAGACAATAATTAACCATTGTTGACTACTCTTAAAAACTACTTTAAAACATGTCAATGAGAAAGATTAATTAGCAACTCAGTTTATGACTAATTAAAGTTTTCTTGCAATGGTTTATCTCAAGATGACTCCTTAGAGACTCCTTTGTCCTGCAAGCATTAGAAGATAGCAATTCACTCTTGGCCAGGTTGAAATTTGCTAAAAAAAACTCCTACCATGAAATTTGGAGTGGAGGACTAAAGACAATATAAATCACTATAAGAGTCTCTTACCCATGAGTCTCTTACCGTGAAACACTTACAAGATGGTAAGTGTTTCTATGTATAATATAACTTACATAGCCCTTGATTGTAAAACCACTTAAGAACAAAGGAAGGGATTTAGGTTAACAATCAGTTTGATGTCGTTCTCGAGCTAATTTGACCTCACAAAGGTTAATAATTAGAGAGTTTTCATTAATCCAGCTTCATCACTTGCTTGGAAAACATACGTTGTTACAGATGATATAAAATGTCACTTATAATCAATTTATCTGTTACTTTGGTACATGTAAAAAAATCTTGTCAAACATTGTAAATAAACAAGCCTTATAAAATGTAAATTGATACACATTTTACCGTTATAAATAAACAAGCCTTATAACAATGTAAATTGATACACATTTTACCGTTATAAATAAACAAGCCTTATAACAATGTAAATTGATACACATTTTATTGTTATAAATAAACAAGCCTTATAACAATGTAAATTGATACACATTTTACCGTTATAAATAAACAAGCCCTATAACAATGTAAATTGATACACATTTTACCGTAATAAATAAACAAGCCTTATAACAATGCAAATTTATACACATTTTACCGTTATAAATAAACAAGCCTTATAACAATGTAAATTGATACACATTTTACCGTTATAAATAAACAAGCCTTATAACAATGTAAATTGATACACATTTTACCGTTATAAATAAAAAAAACCTTATAACAATGTAAATTGATACACATTTTACCATTAGATTTATTTATTTACTTGCGGTTTTGACGAATTTTCCGCTCTTACAACTTACGTCGGAACTGAAAAACTGTACATATCCAGTGTATTTTTATGGTAGGTGGCTATTTTTTATGATTACGGAAAAAGAAACTTTTCATGATGACCAAAAACCGATATTAAAGTTAGATAATTTTAGGCTTTTACTGAAGAACGAAAATACTAAAAATATACCTTTTTAACTTAGTCTTAAAATCCAAAATAAATATTTGACTTTATTTTTGGTCATATGTATACGAAACTAAGTAAATACAAAATAATTATATAGGCTATAAATATTAGATTGACTCTTCTTTAATTGAAATTCTTTTTGTTTTAATGAATTAAGAACGTTTGTTTTTACTCAATAATAGAGCAGATTTAAACATATGTCTTTGTTATTTTTTAAATGGTAATATGTTTTATTTAAAATAGTCTTTGGCTAGAAAGATCACATATATTCAACTTCTCAACAGCTTTATGTAATAACAAAGTAAATGTGTAAATAAAAAAAAAATACACACCACACATAAATTCACCCACTGAAAAATACTTCTATGAGCAGCATTTAGATCACATTTAATATTCTTAAATTGATAGAAAATATGAACGATGGATGAAAACTGCAAGCAAGGACGTTAGTAATGGGCGTGTTCAACGAGAACAGATCCGCAAAACTATTGCTCAAAACTGCCCAAAAGGATTTTAAAAACCCAAGGAACGACCTCTTTCAAAAATTTCCAAATCAGTTGAGTCCATGACGGAAATTGTGAAGGAAATAATTAATACATTTTAATAGAAAACTTTTTTATTTACGATTGCCACAAGACGTATGGTTTAGCACTATTCCAGATAAGCAATCCTTTTTTATCTCCAGCGGTTATTATTTGTAGAAAACACTTTTTATACACTAGGAATATTTAAATAAACTATATTCTTCACTTTAACTTTTATAAAGATTAAAATTTAATTTATATGTTAAAACATTATGTATGCAAGTTACATTTGACCAGGAAACATTGCAAGAGAACGTGTGAGTGCGAATAAAAATGACAGGTTTGTATGGAGCCAGCCCAGTGGACAATTTTACAGACAATGTCACAGCAGGCATCGGGTTGTAAAACTCCCAATATATGACGCTTTTTATGAGGGAGATATTTGAATATGTGCCAGCATGTTTCTCCCTCAGACAATCACATTTAATATGCATGGTGCTACAAACATTTTTTATTTCTACAAACTTGCACGACGATAAACTATTGGTAGTAATTATTGTACGGATAAGTAATAGTACTTGATAAAAAATTTATTTTGATCGAAATGTTGCCAATGTTATTAATTTACAACAGGCTACAATTAAAAACATACATGTTAAAAATGTTACAGAACAGTAAAATAATTAACATATGTTAGTATAACAACAATTAAAATAGCAAAGTTTGTTGTAATATTCTTTTCGTTTTTTTATTTTAAAATGTATCACAATATACTAACCAGAGAAGTTATTTCTTATAGTATAATAATTCTTATAGTATAACAGTTTTAAATTTTAACTTATTAGAACAAAAATATTCAACTTCATAAAAATGCATTTTTATATTGCTTGCTCTTGTTAATATGAACAGGATAAAAGTAATTTAACACATCCTACAGTAATTACCAGGAGTGCCACCCAGGTAATTGCACCCCCCCCGCCTTGCAGTCAATCCAGTTATCCTAAAAGTTGCTAGGATAAACGTTAATTTATCCATACCCTGAAATGGTGCCCTGAACAACCTAAATTCTTATTCCAGAACCATCTAGAAAGTTCCGGAACCTTCTAGACTGACAATGGCACCTAATATAAAGGCACCCCCTAACCAAGAGGTAGTCAGTGGCATTTGAATATTTAGTCTGAAGTGGAAATGACAATCAACTGATAATGTTTAACAGTGACAGTTCATGAGTAGTGAGAGATATTGTGTGATAAGTGTCATTAATTATTATAAATAATAGTTGTTTGACTTTCATCGTTAAATTAGTGTATGTATAGTAATAAAAATCATAAAATATATTGTATAGCGTAATTTAATTAATGAGTGAGTGTGAATAAAAGTAACAGTTAGTGGCCACAAAGTGGGATCACCTTATTATTTCAGACCCAAAGTAATGTTACAAAACAATAAAGAATAACTAATCGGGTAAACAAAATTCACCATTCAACAATAAAACGATACTTACGTGTCATAGAATATCTTAAAGAAGTTTCATATTTCATAAATAGTCTTTATTAGCAATAATTAGAACTTCCAGCACTAAAAAAATATTTAAAAAAACAAACGGTTCGTTATCTGGGAGGCTTTTATCAACTGAACTAATTGCTTTGAACACTGAGAGGCTAATTAGGAACTAGCCTAATTAGCCTAATTAGCCTAATTAGGAATCCCCTATTGTTATTGAGGGAAATTATGTTTATTTATTTAACTAATATATTTCAGTTAAATAAATAAAAATTTCAGAATATTTCAGAAAAATATTTAACTAATATTCATTTAAGTAGAGTAACAGCTATTCATTTCCTCTATTTTTATTGCACAAGTGCAATCTTATATGTGAACAGTTTAGTTATGTTTTTTCTATGAAAATAAGCATACGTAGAGAATTAAAACGTGCAATTTACATAGAGCAATTATAAGTGGAGGGGAATGAAGGAGGTGGGGAAGGGAGACTGTATCCCTCAAGACAAATCAGTGCTAAGGATTGACTTGGTTTAACGACAGGAGTCAATCAAGTCTTGGTGACTTGGTGGGAACAGTTTTTTTGTGCTAAATAGGAGTATTCTCATATAATTCAAGATTCAACAACATAATCAAATAAAGTCGAAATTTCTTATAATTATGCTAATAATAATTTAGTAACACGTTTAAAAAATAATTTAATAAAATATTAAACATTAATTTTTATTTTATTTATTTTAAACTTCACTTGCCAGTTCACATGGGCCTGCATACCTGTACGTGTATTTAACTCAACGAGTAAATTACAGACCATTCGCTCAGTTGGGGGGTTAAAACCTTAGAACTTGGACTTAACAGTTCACAGCCTTAGTTATTGAGCTACCAGGTTGGCTTTGAAATTGATTACCTACGTAACATGCAATTAGTCAACCAAAGACAACCTACGTGTAAATATGCAATGTAATAGGAATAGTCGAGACAGTAATTGAAATAGTCAGGCAAGTATGCTACTACTTCTGGTTGAAACTGTAGCACTCCACCACTGGACCACAAAACAGCTGATAATTAGAGACGCAACATTTAAACTTGGATAAGATATAACTGTTTTTGTGTAATATTAATGGCAATACTTTGTTAATTTGTTACTTCAAACAATGTTTAGCTAGACATTCAGAAGCAATCAATCTTAGTCATTGAACTTTTAGTGATGTTTGTAAAGTTCGTATTTAAGTTTCGTTATTAAAATTAAGAATAAACCACCACCGCAACATAGAGTACATAATATAAAGTGCCCATAATACACGAACATTGGTATTGACCCATTCGCCCACCCATACACAAACATTGGTATTGACCCACCCGTCCGCCCATACACGAACATTGGTATTGACCCACCCGCCCGCCCATACACGAACATTGGTATTGACCCACCCGCCCGCCCATACACGTACAGAGGTATTGAAGTGACCTGCCCACCCATACACGTACAGTGGTATTGACCCACCCGCCCACCCATACACGTACAGTGTTATTGACCCACCCGCCCACCCATACACGTACAGTGGTATTGTATACTGTAGTGTTATAAAGTGTTTTTCTAATTCATGGGACACGATTCAATGGTGAAAGTTTACAATTGGTTGAAGTTGCATTTATAAATCAGTAACGTTTCGTCAATATGAATTTTTGCAAATGCTCATCATTACTTATTACATTACGACAAAATGATTCATGTTCAATGTTATATATATTGTGGAAGCTGCTCTGTATCTAAGAGAAACATAGTTAGGTTAGGTTACATATGTTTTAAATGTTTAGTTTAGTTTGGTGAGGGGAAGGAAATCTCTGAGGGCATTCCTAGATTGCACTTCAACCTTAGGTTTATTTTGTTCCCCTGTTGCCTACTAGAATAATAATAATAAATGTTTTATTGCATATTTTAACATTCGTATAATGCATTGCAATCGTCATTTCTATGAAAAATTTTAACTAAACTAAAATTATTCATCCACGCTTACATCCAGATCCACATTCATACGTACAATAAGCATGCATTCACACACCCATTCTTTCAAAAAAGAAAAACAATGTTTCCCACTAAGCCAGCCTACTCGTGCAATTTTACTAGATCTCACAGTTATGTGCCAAAAACTCGTCTGAACTGTAGAATGCCTCTGCAATCAACACTTGCTTCAGACGAGATTTGAACGCCTTCAGCGTAGGAGCACATTTGATTGAATTTGGCAGTTTGATGACAAATTGAACACCTGCCTGTGCGGGCTATCGTTCGTAAGCTACCGTCCTGTGTCTCCAAATTCGGTAGTTACTCCTGCCTCTAGTCTCATAAGAGTGTATGTCGCAACCTCTTATGGACTCGCATTTTGATTTAAAAAAGAGAAATGTTTCAAGAATGTAGAGGCAGGGTAATGTCAACAAGTTCAGGTTTTTGACTGCTGCTCTGCACGACTCTCTCTGCCTAAGTTTTGCGATTATTCGAACCGCTCTTTTTTGAAGAACAAAAATTCTTGAGAGATTCGCGTTGGAGCAACCTCCCCACACCACCAGTCCGTAGGAGAGATGTGGGTAAATTACTCCGTAGTACGCCGTCATCAGTACCTGAGTTGGGCAATACTCTGACATGGGGTATCTATTCCAAGCGGCTTAGCCAGCTCTAAAATCTTTTTCCTCTGACTAGCTACCATTATTTCTTCTGAGAGCTCGTCCCCGAATTACCATTCTCCTTCTTCTGAGCTCCAGAGCTTCAGACTCAGTTAATAGATGTTCGGCAGACTCAAGAGCCTCACCACAAACTCGGCAACTGGTGTCTTCACTGTAGAGACCAATCTTTGCCAGATGTTTCCTGAAGTGGCTGCGTCCAGTAATGTATGCAATCACCATCTTGATGTCATTCTGATTCATGGCGGTAAATGAGTTGGTCAGCGTAGGGTTAGATCCCCTCACCAGAGATTTTGTAAAGATGTGGCCGTGAAACCACTGCCATCTATTGTGGTGGCGATTTCTAGCCAAGTTCAGTATTTCAGCCTTGGCAAGTACTTACAAATGGGAGTCCTTGCTCCAAACTTGGCTAGGAGATCAGCCTAGATGAACCTTATATAAATATATAAGTTATATTGAACACAGTATTATGGCTTATGCTACAAATACTGTTTCAAAATAAGTTTCTGTACATAACGTATTACAGCTAATACAGTAATTCCAAATGAACTGTTGCACGATAACAAACATTGCAACTTGTTATGTAATCTTCACTTAAACTTTCATAAAATATTCTCTGACTTGTTAGTTAATTTATTCTAACCAAAGCGTTCGTATTACATTAACACACACACAGGTAATTACGGTTGAATGACAAATTCGTGCACTTTCGTAATTAGTGACTATTGTTTCAAGCCGCTTGTATTATGTTGGTGATTTCTAACGATTACAATGGTTTTAAAACTAATAAAACGTTTCCGCAGGTATACAATCATGTCATTAACAGGCATTACTGCCTGATAAAACACTTATAAAACTAATTTATAAATAAATATCTCTTTAATAATTTCGTTTGTGTGTAGATGGTTGATTACGTGTTGTTTTGTTCTGTGTATTGCATATTTTTTCATAATTGTGTGAATCTCGAATAGCTTGAAGACTACACGATTTTATGTGTCTATCATAATTTATAAGGACATAACATTTAAAGGGTTTTCTTTGTTGATAAGGGTTAGTTGGGAGAAAAAAGTTGTTTTTGAAAGATAAGGTAATACTTAATAACCGAAGACAACAGGAGACCACTGCTCTCATTAGACAAGTCTGTCTAAATGTTGTTAGTTTTAAAAACACTGGAAGGTCAAAAGGTTCACCAAATTTACGAACATTAGTAATATAAAGACAACAAATAACTTTCAAACAACAACGTAAGTTTACTTTCACTTACAGTAATTCTAGGTGAAATACTGTTATTTGCTCGTCCATGTACTGTTAATTCTGAATTAATACAAATTTTAGTTGTAATGTAGTAAGTGTTATATTCTTTTAAGTGTTTTTAAGCTAAAGACATTTCATATAATTCAATGCATTTCTTTCAATAATTATTTAATGCTACGTTATGTTGCTTTATAGTACTAATTACTTTTAAATCCTTTGTATTAATTTCTCTTATATACGAGTAATTTATATTAATGTCAGACTGATTATTGCATTTTAACAACGTTCAAATAAATATGGGAAATATATTCCATTCAATAACTAGATTTCCATATAACTGAAATGTTGTAAATATTGTAATAATAATAAATTTATTTATTGTTTCACAGGGATAGTTATACAAATAAAATACATTTGTTAAAGAAAAATGATTAATCACAACAAAAAGGCACATTTTACACAAAATAAAAAAAGTTAAATAACTGAAATAACACAATTATAACTTAAGCGTCTAAATAAAGTACTACTAATTATATAATACTTTCTTGGTTATAATAAAATAATACATAAGATAGTTTAAATACAACCAGATATAGGCTAAATTATTAAACATAAGATTTACATGTATTCTAACAGATATATTCAAAGACCAAAACAAACACAAGAAAACATACATACTGAAACCTGTGAAAAACAACTGCGACTTCAACAGACCAAGAGCCTAGTTATGGGGGCCGCATGAAAAAGAAAATTTTAATATTTTATATTGATGATTAAGACTTCCGTGCCTGTACAACAAATAACGATGCTTGATTTTTCAAATTAAGGGATTAGCAACTCTTCACTCATCCAAACAATGCTTTTTGAATAGATTAATTAAAACAATAAAGAAAAAAACAACCTAAGAAATTAATTTTTCAATTAATTGAGGTTGAGTTATCTAATTATCCCAGCAACCCTTCAGCGTATCAAGTCTTTACATGTTGCTCTGAAGAATGCCTGTGACATGTCCACATCTAAACCACTAGCTATGGAATTAAATAATATGATTGTAAAATTTATAAAAGAGTTAGCATGCATATAAAGGAGCGGCAGTACGAGCCCCACCTATATAACGATAGTTTTTTAATTAGCATAATACGTGTTGGTACATATACAGTACAAGTAAACGTCACACAACACAAATCTACTACAATATAAGCACAAAATGCACAAATATACTACAATACAAGCACAAAATGCACAAATATTATGGTGATCGATTTCGGTGAACCACGCTCACCTTCCTCAGACCAGAGGGATTCACAAAAGAATCAGATTCTTTTGTGAATCCCTCTGGTCTGAGGAAGGTGAGCGTGGTTCACCGAAATCGATCACCATAATATTTGTGCATTTTGTGCTTGTATTGTAGTATATTTGTGCATTTTGTGCTTATATTGTAGTAGATTTGTGTTGTGTGACGTTTACTTGTACTGTATATATAACGATAGCCATCGTGCCTACCATAAGCCAGCAAACACCAGTTTATCTTACTGAAGGTCATTGGGTTATCAACAATACCTCTCATAACACCATGCGGGTAAAAAAGTTGAGCTAATTTTCGTCTCTTAGACAACCTCTCGAAATCAAATAAATTTAACATTTCTTCATATCTAATATGCCAAATTGGATAATTTAACTGACCAAAATACTTAAAATACAACAATCGCAACAATTTCTTCTGAATTCCCTCAATCATTTCACAATATAGTTGAGTTGATGGGGACCAAACTATAGATGCAAACTCCAATCTGGAGCAAACTACAGATCTGAATAAAATTGTAAGTGTTTCAGTGTCTCTAAATTCTTTTCCAATTCTTGATATATAACCCAATGAACTGTAAGCTTTCCTCACCACATTTAACAAATGGTTTGAAAAACTCAAATCATCAATTATAAGACCCCCAGATCATTAAACTGGTTCACTCTACGTAAGAGACAATCATTTATTTTATAAGAAAATAAATATGGTGTTTTATTTCTATGAATTGACATAACACAACATTTACCAATATTTAAATTTAAAAGATTGTTTTGACACCGTTTTGTAATAGCATCTAAATCCTGCTGAATGTCGTTATAGTCAAACGCATGTCTAATAGTTTTAGAAATGTTTTGGTAATCAGCATGCATTGAAGCATTTGATGTAATATTTTGGACTAAATCATTTATAAATAAAATGAAAAACAAAGGGCCCAAATTACTGCCCTGATGAACTCCAAACCCAGATGAAAATAAATCAGACTTATAAAACAGATAAGAAACATACTGCCACCGGTCCTCAAGTATGAATAGAAAAAATTAATAAATTTATCAGAAAACCAATAATAATTAAGTTTTGATAGCAGTACTTGATGGTTTACGCTATCAAACGCCTTTGTGAAATCAATTTAAATTACATCAACTTGATCCCTTAGTCAAGTGCACGAGAAGTGAAACCAGCGAAATTAACAAGCTTAGTTAACTTAGTTAATAGGTACAAAATGTTCAAATAATAAGGCGATTAATTTTGGTACACCACATTTATCTTCCTTAGAACAGAGCCAATCACAAAGGGATCGTTTTTCTACCAGAATGTAGAATACTAATTAAGAAACTATTTTGAAAGATGTTACATCTAAATTAAGAATTCTTTAATGTATAGTAGTTATATATTTAATTTATATCATTGAACCATATCATCATAACTTACATTACTTGTAATGAAATTAAAAAATGCCTTTATTACTTGTAGGTACCTTACATTCTATATCATTTTCAAATTTTTAATCATGTACCACAATCTCAAATTTTATTTTTAAACAATCATCTAAACTTAGTTAACTATTGCAAATACAAATAAAATTAAGATTATCATGCATACAGTATGTATTCATAAATATTAGCAATTTGGAACTTAACCATTGTAAAAAATAATTTTAATTTATTAATCAGTGAATTGAAATAATACGAAGAGGAATAAGTAATATGAACTTAAAATATAATAACATTATTTTTATTTGTGAAATGTAAACACATGTTATACTGTTGAAATAGTTTACATTATTGCATGAGTAAAGAAGTACAATATATTTATTTGTACTAGGATTAAACTGAGATTTGTATTCAATAAACTTTATTTACTACAGGTAACAAACCTAAACTTATATGGCAATAAAAGTGTTAAACTGAATTGTCACTGTGTAACTCAATAATTAATTAAATAAACTTATGAATAAAATAATTAAGAAGATAAATAATTAAGACGTTGTCTTATACTACAACATAAATGTTAAAACGTATAAAAATAAACATTAGCTGGATATATATCAATACTTCTTTTTATAAATAATGTATTTTCATCCTTAAAAGTTAGGTACTTTTATGTTAATTATAAAACTGTTTACTAGGGTTACAGTTTAAAAATTAATTTTGTTTAAATTTATGGAGACAATTAAATAAGGTACGTGTCATAAAACTATTATCTCTGATTGCATTTCCCCTGCTAAATACTTCGGCAGTATTCATGTTATAAAATAAATAACAAATATCACAATATTATTTTTATTTGTTTTTCCTGTTTTTTGTTATCTCTAGTCTCATTTAATATTTCTTGCTATGCAACTCGTATGTTCGTATGTTTCCTCTTTGTTGTGTTTTTCGTCAAATATTTATTGCTGATCCTGTTTTTGTTAACGTTCGTCATATATATTTATGACTAGGTAGTAGCATTATTATTTTAAATTTTGAGAAAGCATTAACATGTTTTTGTCATAAAGATAGCATTTCTTTATACCTATTATTAATATATTTGTACTAAGTAAGTATTGTACCGTTTTAAGTGAGAAATAAATTAACAATTACTAAACCATAGCGTAATAAATCTCTAAACATGTCTTATATACATTTCTTCTAGGAAAGGCATCTAATACATCCTTTTATATGTTTATAATATATTTCTCTTTGTTATATATTGAGATTCACTAGACTCAGAGTAGACGTTTAGCAATGCCAGCTGTGTATCTGCCAACACAGTATCTACTTGTTTACTCCTTACCAATTCTACGAGCACTCCCGATCTATCGTCCATTCACAGTCGACCCACGGTCCTTCGTCCTGTAGCTCCCAAGGCCAACGCGTGAGGACGTTTGGTATTCCAAGGACCTCACTAACATTTCCGGAGCATTACAACCACTGTCTTAGTTTTTTACTATCTCTTTGTATCGCTGGGAATTCAACTCTGTTCAGTGTTAGTTGGTATTTCTCCTAGCTCATGTTTTCATTTAAAAGTTCTAGTTGAGGTATATTAAAATACTGTTGTCATAATGTGATCTTTGAATTTCATAGGTTATTAGCCATTAATAAACATTCAGAGAACAAAATCGAGTGTAATCATTGTTACTAACTAAGGTTGACTGTTCCTTCAATAGCCAGGGTAACTAAGGGAATTTCAGCTTTACGTGGAATCCAAATCACATAAATTGGTCTGATTTTTCAGCTAACTGACAAGCCTGATATTCAGATCTCTTTCCTTATACATTTATACACCATAAATATATAATGGCTTTCTATAAGAAAAATCTACCTCAGTAAATTAATTAAATGAAGGGGGTTTTCTAATTCAAAGCCACAATTGTTTCATTGTGTACACATGTTATGTTGTTACCCCCTGTCGGCACTAGTGATGCAGTCCTGTAATCCAGCTACTTGGGGACAAATTTTGATGGCGTAGCACACGAAGGTTTCCTGTTTGAGCCTCTTAATGCCAAGATAACACCCACTCAAAGGTTACCATCAGCAAGAGAAGTCTGGGGTATCCCTGTTGGGTGGTATTAAGTGTCCGGATGTTGTGTAGGGAGGAATCTGAGTAACAGCTTGTAAACTAGTTTAAATTACACCAATACCTCGTGTGGATTTCACGTAAAGCTGAAAGCCCCTTAGTTGCCCTGGCTATTGGGCTATTAGTAAATGGCCCTTCTTGAGCACAAGTCGAACTCAGTTAGTAACCTGAGTACTCAGGTCACCCACGTATAACCTACACTCATTTAATCATTTATGATTATTTGCCTACAAGTACGTGCGAAGATGTGTCGGTGTCTCATACCTGAGAATAAACTGAGAACTAAGATGTGGGCCTTAAAATTTGGAATTTCCAAGACATATCGTAGCTGGACAAACGTACATACATTATATGGTAGAGTTTGGATTTTTTAATAATTGTTCATTTTTAGAATATTTGACAATGTTCCCTGGATGACATTTAAACGGTACATGGCATCGGTTTTTTCATTGCATATGAACGCACATGCATGCTGTTTCAATGTAAATATGAGTAGCAAGACTAGAGCATAATTAATTTTTATTTGAATTATATAATTGTTTAGAGGTCTTATATACTTGCAACCTATGAAATACAGTAGGTTGTAAGTAGTTTGTGTTAGAGTAATAACTTGCATGTACTTGTTGATGCAACACCCTTGAAATATTTTTCATGAAGTCACGCATGTTATGAACGAGAATTGAATTACACATATAACAATGGTTACTGTGACACAATATACATAGTTTTTATATTTCTATACTTCTATATTACTATACTATGTGGAATCTAAACCACGTAGTATTGGTCTGGTTTATAGCTAATTGACAATCCTGATACACAGTTATCTTGCCTACACAACATCCGGACCCTGATTACCTGCCTACGCGGACACCCCATCCTTCTGAAGTAATGTACACGTTAATGGCAATCATTGAGCGTGCGTCGTGCTGGTATTAAGAGGACCGAGCATAGAATCTATTGCCAAGGTCTCCACAACAGTTTCTCCGCAAGTCGCTGGGATACAGCACTGCGACACTAGTTCCGACTTATTATATCCATCCGAGTCCTAAGGCTAGGAATATCGCGTAGTCAAGAACCAGTACACTCACATACAGAACTCGCCTCGAATGCCATTGGCTAACCGAATCCATCTCACATTTTGAAGAGACTTTACAAGCCATTGAAAAAAGCATACAGAAAAAACCGAACTAATTATGCTTAAAATACAACTTATTTAGGCTGTTTTCTATTATAATTATTTTATACCTGGACAAACAGGAATGCATGTTTTTATATTTTAGAATCACGTAACAAGGATACATTATCTATGAAAACTTACCAAGCAGAAAGCCAATGCCTTCCGTATGTTGCAATCTACATATTATTACTATTCATTATTTAAAACCAAGTTACTAATCGTGGAGATATGGGTTAATATGAGAATCAAACAAGAGTGCTGAGTGTTGATAGATGAGTTTTACAAACTAAGTACAAACATTGTTACAAATTAAGGCCAACAGTTTCTTAGAAAGGGCCATATATCATTATTTCAATAGCCAGGGCAACTAAGGGACCTACAGCATGACATGGAATCCGAATCACGTAGTTTTATCTATTTTCAGCTAACTACCAAGACTGACAGTTCTCTTCATTACACAACATACAAAACCTTATTACCACCAAACAGTATTATGTTACAATATTATTATTAACATTATTTAACATTTTATATGTTTACTAATGCTGGGTTACGTATATTTGTAATTAATATCATTAATATCAGATTTAAATTACATTATGTAATCTTTACTTTTCTAATCCATCGTAAAAAGTTAGATCCTCCGGTATGAGGCCGTTGTTGAACCGGATGGCCTGGGAAAGGTATCCGGCCAACCTGGCAGCAAAATGGGGCTTTTCTCTAATCGGATAACGCCCTTCCTTCACTTAATATCCTGTACGTGTTTGGGGAGTGACGTGGTAAAATAACAGATCTTCTTCAGCATTCAAACGTATAAAAACAGATAGTATCGTAGTTGAACTAATAAAATAACATTACTTTTAAAATTACAACAATACATGAGATTTGATTAATAGACCTTCTTAAACTATTAACATTTTTTATCATACAACTACCTTGTATCTTTATTTGTGCTATCTGAGATAGTCATTAGTTTATAAATTATCTTAATCTTCAATTCAAAAAGAAAATACATGGCAATTATAGTTTTAATATAGACCTAATATAATACTTTTGCCAGCAGTTTCATCTAATTGATTAGTTGTCATTATATTTGCATCATTACAGACAATTATGATGGAACATTATAAACAATAACTTAGATAAATTAAGTATATTTCCACCTTTACATTGAACAGAACAAACAAATTGCAAACTAGGGAAGTGGTGGGAATTGCATAACAAGCTGCACTGTCAGTTGTGGTAGTATAAAAAAGAGGTATATTATTAACATAATAATGGCCACTATCTGCAATGTTTGAAAACATACAAATCAAAACATTGGGAATGACATAAAATATATAAAGGTTATTTGAAAATCAATGTAATTATTTTAATCTCATATTATTTAAATAAAAAGATAAAAACTAGAAAAGATAACGAAACTAGAATAAATAATATTAAATAAGAATAGTAAAGAATAAAAAATAATAATAAAAGAAACCAGAATAAAAAAGAAAAGAAATACGGAAAACAATGAAATTTTAAAATATTAAATTGTTTAGACGTATAAAAGACTTATAAACAACTTACTTATAAAAGATTTATAAACGACTCTAGTTATGAATTACAAAAGCCATTTTTTCATTTACAAACTAATGTAAGATACCGTATAAAATATTTTCAGTTAATCGTTTAGTGATTAATATTGAAAAACTCTTAATATAACAATGAATAATTTCCCTAGTGAAGTAAAATTATTCTTTATGACCTCTGTTACCTCTAATAAAATTAGTCCTTAAACTTTCAAAATAAATAAATGATGCTTAGGCAAAATATTTTGGTCGACGTAGAGTGGATAAGAGCTGCTTCTCAGTCCCTGCTACTAGCCCCAGTAGAAACATACAGTTCATAACAAACATGTTTCTGGTGTAGGACGTTTAAATTTATTATAGTGTTCAAAATGCTAGGATGAATCGTATTTTAATGCAAGCAATTTGTTATATTTCGTTATTACCAAGCAAAATTATGTAATATACATGTAAACAATTGCTAAGATCTTGAGGAACAAGCTTGTGTAAATAATCAGTTTTTTAAATAAAATATAGTAACAACTGAACTTTTTAAATGAAATTTACTGTTAGAGAAAAGGAAAAACGGTTAGTAAAAATTGTTTATGATTTTAAAATTATTATTTAAGTAAATATTTAAATAAAATAGTTGGCTATCCAATGCAACCAAAAGTATTTAAAGTAATAAATATTTAGAGACCCATCTCTTAGAACGATACAAAACTAATCTTTAGAAAGCAACAAACATTTAACAAGGATACAAAAATGATCTGTGTTATACAGTAAACGATACGGGGGAATTCAGATATTGGTAAATAATTTAAGAAAAATTTATATTCTGAAAAAAAATTTAATGGTCTTAAGATTTATAATATACGTGTGATTCAATCCAACCATGAAACATTACATATATAATTCTATTAAATACATATTACTTAAAAAATCAAATAAATTCTTTATTACGTGTCGGCATAAGTACAATACAAATTAACGTCATGTGCCTTACTATCACAACATTTCCAGATAATTCGGAGATCGATTTTGGTAAACCAAAATTACCATCCTCAGACCAGAAGATTCCTCTGTGAATTTCTCTGGTTTGAGGCTGGAAAGCGTCTTATAGTGAAATCAAACACCAAAATATCTGTACATTTTGTACTCGTATTGTAGGTTCGAAAAACAATATGGAAACGCTTTCACAACAACTTTTTTTTCATAGATAATTTTTTTAGTAATTGTGTTCTATAAAGTATAATTTTTGATCAGTATAATTTACTTAAAACCGTTAAAAAGCGAAGAAATAATATTGTTCAAATTGGTTACTTTGAAATTCAAATGATCCTACCTACTCTGGAAAGGATAAACCTTTTGAGGTCCAGTTTGCGGAAATAAATTTCTATTGAATAGACCTTTCTTTTTCTATAAAACTCGACCTAGGCTTATGTTGGAGATTTTCGTTGAACTCCTCGTAGGCCGTCCCCCTGCAAAATGAAATGTCGCTAATGCCGTCAAAAATTATGTTCTTTGTAACCATGATCATGTACAAAATTTCACTTTTACAAGTGAAGTCATACAAAAGTTGTGAAAGCGTTTTCATATTTCCTTTTCCACCTTGTCTTGTGGTGTGATGTTCACTTTAAAATAAGGTAAACATAGCAAAACACACACTACTTTACATAAAATTAGTAAAAACTTTCAAACAATTGATTTACAGTTGTAACAGAGATAAAATAAAAAAGGGCCTCTACTGGCTGGGTACCTTGCAACATATGTGAGTTCACACGCCGGCTGTTTTCTGATATTTATACGCCCATCCCTTTTGTTCTATTTGTGTGTGGGCTAGTTCATCGTAAAAAAACTCAACCCTGCTACTCTTGTGAACAGATGTATTTTTGTACCAGACATAAATACTCACTTATGGTTACATATATTTTGGAAAATATTGAATTGCAAATTTTCATGTGAAATAAGGAATATATAAAATAAATTACCTCTGTCAACAGTTCAAATTTGTTGTGATTGATATGATAAAACAAAAACAATATGAATTTATACTGTTTTTGTTTTATAAAGTTGATTGAATCCTTTGTGGCATTGTATTTGAAGATGGCATGCTGAAACTATGCTGAAACAATCGTTATACACACCACAACAAATTTGAACTGTTGACAGAGGTAATTTATTTGATATAATCTTAAAACAGTTCAGGAGCTAAATAGATAGTTTTTGAAATAAGGAAATCCAATTTATTTAGACAATTGAACTTATATTTGAAAACTTACTAGTATAGATATTTCATTAAACCATCCTCCTGAAACCTGTTGTTTATTTGCAATATATTATTTTCCAGTACCCTCAAAATCAGTATGGTTTTTTGAACATGGTGCTGATGCAGGTGTTGTATATATGCACTGTTTTCTTCATTTTATTAAGAATTTGACGAAAATATATCAATATTATGATTTAATTTTAGAAATTTCATCACCTGAAAATGATGTATATTTGTCAATTTGTCGCCTTTTATAGTATTACATACACTTATCAGTATTAAATTACAGGTAAATAGCTATACGTATAAAATTAAAAAAGTATTATTTATAACCGGAAATTATAATCAAAACAAATTACCATAAGCCATTGTAATTTCATAGGATGCCTAATATCTATAAATAATAATTTAATTAAAATATGATGGGCTTTTGTTAAATTGGTCGTAATGTTATGTTTAGTACAAAGGTTTTATATATATATATATAGACGTAGATTTTTTTAATAAATCAAATCAGACATTTAATTTGTTGAATAATTTAATTTACATTTACATTACTTAGTAATGCCATGGAATCAAGGAGTAATTTACGATAATTACGGTTTCACTCTTATATTACATTGTTTATTAGTTATTGTTGTATATTTTATCCCTGCCCACCAATACTAAAAATGTAGGACATTTAAATTCCTGAGTTTTAACTATGTTTATTGTCTAATGCCAATCATTTGCAGGAATAAATAATTATTTTTATTTAATATCATTAAATTTTATCCACCACGTCTACTATGAGAATGCATTCATGTTTTTTATCAAGACATATAAAAATTAGAAAATTAGAAAATTTAAAGCATCACTATTAAGATTTTGTTGATTTCAACCAAGAAAATATCGGTTCCAAATCCATAAAATATTATTATAGCACAGTGTTGAGAGTAAATTATATTTCTGAGAAAACTAACCAAAGAACGTTATCCTGAGAGTAGTCAATAAACAGAAAAGCTTTTAATCTCTGATCGAGAGCGATCAACTTCTTCGAGATTACGTGTTCTTCTGAATTGATTTCCAATTGAAACTAAAATTGAAGGAACTCGAAGTAGAGCATGATGTTACTATTGTAATAAATGTTTATAGCTTACATTTGAAAACATATATTTATTTAAACGAAAAAGCCAATTCGTCTCTTAGAATACAAACACAGCTGCTACTATACATAATTTTTGCATAAAATTAAGTTTTAAAAATAAGACTAACATTCAAAATTGACGATAACCATAACAATAACAAAACACGTAATAAAACAACAATAATTAAACATACTAATGTAGTAACATAACAACAAGAGGGGACGCGTACTTATGAATTGTTTACAATAATCGCATTTTAAAAACCGATTACATAATAATGTAAACTATTATTATGATACTGCACGCATATCCAATTTTTAATAAAATTACAGACACTGTTGTAGGCCTACATAAACGTCAGATTAACAATAATTATATTAAAATACTTCAAGTTTAATTCTGTGAAAGTGACCAAAAACCTTGAGCAATTATTTTTAGTACAATTTCACTCTAATTTTATACTCCGATGATGGACACGGTGGAAAAGAAAAAGAGAAAAAATATAAATGAAGCTTATTGAATAATTTATCATTTTATAGATAAGAGCCAACGTTATGTTTATTTTGTTGTAATTTATTAAATATAATATATTTATTTGCTACTTATTTTTATTTTGCGGTTCTACTATTTCACGTGATGGGCTGAAGTAGCCATACTATCACTTCTCTATACTATCCCACAACAATGGTAAACATTTAATATAAAGTGTTACGTACTTTTTTCGATTATACCCTGTTTTTATGTTATCAGGTAAGTCTTTTAATGGAGAATCACAAAGGCTCATATTATTTTTTTTAATGTAATGCTCATAACATTGTTCCAATTTCAAAAATTACTTAAAATGATAATGCAAATAAATTGGAAAAAGCAAGAAACAATAAAAAATAATTATTTATTGAAAGTTTATTCTTTGAAATCCACTTTTAAATGAACTTTTTGAAGAACTACTGCACTATTGGATATATGTTTTGCATGTTTTGACAGATTCGTTCTGCAGGAATCTAAGTCGGAAGTAACCAACATTTCTGATCACTCCAGCTCTGTATGAAATGTTTAAATGTGTTTAATGATTAATATTTACTTAAAGTTTAAAATTATTTTGCACAAAATATGTTCTAAAAGTAGTATGTTTTTATTCATTCTTCTAGTCGATGGCTATCATTGGAAAAATCTTAGAGATAAATAAAATGTCTATAGTATATATTGTATAATTTTTTTATGAAATACAATTAGATCTTAAAATGTAAATAACTTAAAATCTTCCAATAAAGAACTCAAAGAAGAAAAAAACAATTTAGATATATTTATTTATTTTCTACTGTTATTTTAAAACTTGTAAATTATAGATTTTTTACTTTACAAATATAATTACATTTCTCTTCATATTTATACAATTATAATTGGTAATATGATTAGATATTTTATGCAAAATTAGATCATCTCAAAATCAAAATAACTTCATACTAGAAATGAATTGCAGGCAACTATAAGTTATATTCAATTTATAATTATTATACAGTGTTATTACAATACAGTTCACTACAATATTAACTATCGTGTAACGTAATTGTATTATAATTAATTAATTATTATTATAGCGTAGCATATGGCATATTAACTCTTGTGTTTCAAAAATGGCCTATTACAAAATAACCTAAGTAAACACATCAAACAATCTTATCTTTTCTTCTTCAACTTAAAATGTTAACTTATTCTACATACTTAAAAAAATACTTCGTTATAATTATATTAGTATAATGATCAAAATTGTTGTTAAAAATTATAAGCTCTCTTGTATGAACGCAATTTATCCATTACCAAAATGAAACACAATTGTAAAAAGCCGACCTAATCAAGGACAATTGAGACATAAATAATAAATGACTTCTTAACAAACTGGTCAACTAATCAACTGACTGTAAAAGCTTTATTTTCATTTTCCAGCAAACCAAACAAGTATATTGTTTTTTATTCTTTACCTCCCCATGGTTTTGTTTATAGTCAAGCAAAACTATAAACAAATTAATAATAAATAAAACTTACAATGTACAATGAGTACTCGAATTTTAATATTAGGCTTGTAATTGTTTATTCCCTTTATGTATATATTATGTAGCACAGTAGGCACCCCATAACTGCTTTGTTCACTGAAAAGCTTAACATTCCCTGAAAACCATCTAAATGCCCCTACAGTATATTGTTCAGATCGCGTCTTTACGTATGAACTAGATTGCATGATAATACGAACAATCTATGGAGTTTAATTTTATACTATACAGTATATTGTTCAGGCCGTGTCTTTACGTGAGATCTATATTGCATGATAATACAAACAATCTATGGAGTTTAATTTTGTATTATACAGTATATTGTTCAGGTCGTGTCTTTACGTGTGATCTAAATTGCATGATAATAAGAACAATCTATGGAGTTTACTTTTGTATTATACAGTATATTGTTCAGGCCGCGTCTTTACGTGTGATCTAGATTGCATGATAATACGAACAATCTATGGAGTTTACTTTTGTATTATACAGTATATTGTTCAGGTCGCGTCTTTTCGTGTGATCTAGGATGTATAATAATACGAACAATCTATGGAGTTTACTTTTGTATTATACAGTATATTGTTCAGGTCATGTCTTTTCGTGTGATCTAGATTGTATGATAAAACGAACAATCTATGGAATTTAATTTTGTATTATACAGAATATTGTTCAGGTCGCGTCTTTTCGTATGATCTAGGATGTATAATAATACGAACAATCTATGGAGTTTACTTTTGTATTATACAGTATATTGTTCAGATCGCGTCTTTTCGTGTGATCTAGATTGCATGATAATACGAACAATCTATGGAGTTTAATTTTATACTATAGAGTATATTGTTCAGGTCGCGTCTTTTCGTGTGATCTAGGAAGTATAATAATACGAACAATCTATGGAGTTTACTTTTGTATTATACAGTATATTGTTCAGGTCGCGTCTTTTCGTGTGATCTAGATTGCCTGATAATACGAACAATCTATGGAGTTTACTTTTGTATTATACAGTATATTGTTCAGATCGCGTCTTTTCGTGTGATCTAGATTGCATGATAATACGAACAATCTATGGAGTTTAATTTTGTATTATACAGTATATTGTTCAGGCCGCGTCTTTTCGTGTGATCTAGATTGCATAGTAACAGGAACAATCTATGGAGTTTACTTTTGTATTATACAGTATATTGTTCAAGCCGCGTCTTTTCGTGTGATCTAGATTGCATGATAATACGAACAATCTATGGAGTTTCATTTTATATTATACAGTATATTGTTCAGGCCGCGTCTTTTCGTGTGATCTAGATTGCATAGTAACAGGAACAATATATGGAGTTTAATTTTATATTATACAGTATATTGTTCAGGCCGCGTCTTTTCGTGTGATCTAGATTGCATGATAATACGAACAATCTATGGAGTTAATTTTTGCATTATATAGTATATTGTTCAGGCCGCGTCTTTTCGTGTGATCTAGATTGCATGATAATATGAACAATCAATGGACTTTAATTTTGTATTATACAGTATATTTTTATGCAATGTCATAGTAAAATGTAATAATATATTATAAATTCCAAATACGTGCATTAACTTTTAGTTGAAGTAAATTTTTAAAAAATTACAACAAAAATATTTCAGTTATGAATTTATAGTAGTAATATATATTTAAAATATACTTGTGTAGACCTCTCTAATAATCTCTTGGTTATTATATTATTGAGATTAATGCTTCTACCTGTGTATTTTTTTAATGTTAATTAATCATTTAAGTTACATATGTAATTTAGTAACACTTCTTTAAGTGTTGAAAATAGAACATTGTTATAACTAATTTATAATCAACTGTCAAGGTTACATCATTTTTATTAAATAAGTATGATTTTTAATCAATAAAAATATAAACAATTGATACCTACAGTTTAAATATTAATTTAGCATATAACACGTATTTTAATTAAATAATAAATATAATAATGTATATGTTTAATGACGTGTGTCTTAACATTAAATGTGTAATGCGTAACGTAAATATCAAATTGCTTTTAGAATTTTAAACTTTTAAAATCTAAAAAATGTTTATTTATTTAAACTGCTAATGTCTTACACCCTAAATATTTGCAAGTTGTAGCCTCCTTTTAACAATATTATTGCAGAAAGGCCTTGATCAAAAACTCATAAACATTTTCATTAATCAGTTTTATGTAGCAATATTTATTGCCAATTATTTAGGCTAAGTATTAATATATTTTTGAAGTACTATATAAGCTCCTTGAGTCAAAGGAACTTCGTCGCAAATAAAAATGAAATGAATAGACTTTTCTCCACCTAAAAATAGTCTCGCAAAGTAATATCCCTTTCTAAACAACGTCCATGCCATTTTGATTTATAGGTCTTATGTAAATAGTATAGTTTAGTTTACACCTATACTATTTAATTTAGTTCACTTACTACCATTAATTTAATATTAAAACAAGAAAGTTAATATAAATTAATTATATTTGTCTAAACAGTACATTATAATGTATTATTGATTATATGAGTATAACTTAATACATGTTTTATATTTTCCTTTAAAATTTTCATAATTTTGTTTGTATTTCTTATTATTGCTTACAATAATAACAATATAAAATTAGTAAATTTAAATTATAAAATGTTAAATATAATGTGATGTTTCCAAAATAAATTTCTGAAGAATTTAAAAAAAAATTTAGGGTCTCCGAATTGGCAATTACAAGCTAAAGTAGTTAGGAACACCTGAGCTAATGAAACTTTTAATCTATTCATAGGTTCATCTGGACCTCCTTGGGTTGGAGATCTCCACCCCCAAGGACGGGTGGTCGTTAGGCAGGTCATTAGCAAGGACCAGCCAGGACCTGAGGGTCTAATAAACACTAAGTTTGTTCAAAGTCCTTTTTTGGTATGAAAATACCCTAAAATCAAAACTTTGTCATTACCTTTATATTACAGCACAAAAACTTCCTTTGTTAACATACATTTTGATTATTGCAAGATAAAGGATGGTTTCAATCTTTAAAGATGATCATCATCTATATTTGAAAATAATATTTTATAGTGAATTGTTTAGTAAAAATAAATAAATTGATCACAATAAAACCAATTTAATCTTGTTACTATATTTTAAATAGTTATTCACACACCAATCATTTATATGTATTATGATACTATATTATTGTTATCATTTTTATAATTTAAATTTATTTTTTATATATCGTAGAAAATATCAAATAAAAATTTCGCCCTTTAAGCAATCGTAGTTGGTCTTACACATATATCCATAGTACTAATACATTTCTTGACTTGACAAGAATAAATCTACTCGTTCTCCCACTTGACACATTAACAAATAGTCTTGCACAATTGTATTGTTCAGCCTGTCCACATATAACTATAGTGATTGTTTATCACAATATATCCTCAAATCTGAACATTGTTATACTTAACCCCCCCCCCCCTTAGAATATGTAGCTCTAAATATCACTTACCCTAATCTACAAGGATAAAGCTCTCTACAGTCATTTTGCCATACTATGCATCAATATAACACGGAACATGATTTTCTCTAGATAGCATAAATATTTAACAATGAGTATTTTTTCGCATGAATACATATAAATCTGGAAGTTCTGTTTATAATATATATCTATAAAATGTTTTAGAACATCACAAAAATTTTACAAACTTAGAGTTGTTTCAATTGATACATAAAAAACACAAATCTTGATGATTTTTACCATAAAACTCAAATAAAGAAAACCCCTTGATAAGTCGTGTTCTTGACTATATGGCTAGTGACTTTTAACGTACAATTCTTGATGTCAACTCTCCGAATTCTGTACAAAAATACCAATTGAAATGATTCTCCCACCAAACGTCTTTATCATTTTGAATAAATTCTTCAAGAAATTATAAGGAATATATATTGCTTTTTATCTTTCATTATTCATTACTATGATTCATTACTCATCAACAAGACACAAATTGTAAAGATATTTTCGACTATTAGGGCGAATGAGTGATATGAGTGTAGATGAACGAGTGTAGTCATTGTTACTATCTAAGGTCGACTGTTCCTTAGACAGTTCCATTTATTAAAGCCTAATATAGCCAGGGTAACTAAGGGACCTTCAGCTTTATGAGCTATCTGAACAAAAAAAAGTGGGTTAGGTTAAGTTAGTATATGATGAGCGTGAATATATATTGCTAACCTTATCTTATCTAACCTATCCAACCAACCTAACTTAAACATATCATAACACAACCTGATTTATATACAGTATATATATATATATATATATATATATATATATATATATATATATACTGTATATAAAAAAAATTTTTGTCGTATGGAGAAATGGATATCATATTTACGTTTGGGAGGTGAAACTAAATAAGATTAATACTATATACATAGGTTTTTGAGTAAAATCTCGTCCTATTTTTTTAAATTGTTTGTCAAAATAATTATTTATTTATAATTATTTTTTTATTTGTTTGTTTCATTATCATGAAACAAACAAATTATTAACATCGGGTGGGACAGTTTGGGGTTGATCAATCGGGGTTGATAATTGTTCTTCCATAGGAAAAAAACATATTTTTACAAAGACTATTTACTATTCTTTGACGTTTCAATGAATGTTTTCTGTTTAGGATTAATGTTCTACAATACAAAAGCTGACTAATGACTTGATTATAGTTTGCAACTAATAAGCCTCTTTTTACCACTTTCGTGTGGCTGAGGACTGTTCGTGTCTGTAGCTGTCGTGGCGACTGTTATTTTCTCTTGCGTGGTGCTGGCACGCGGGCACACCGCCATTACTGCCTCGGACGGTCACAATACCTGCCGGGTCCCTTTGGCAGCTTCCTACCTGTCCCTCACGCCAACCACTCATCCCTTCCCATAGATACGTAGAATATCTTCCTCTCCGATGTTGTATAGTCAATAGCTTATTGAAAGGGAAATTAAATTCACATAGCGATAATTGAACGTGGGGGATTTAAAAGATTCTGCAGAGGCTGTCGGCCATGATTGATTTAATACTCGTACCATAATAATAATGTAATTTGCGAGTCCATACTTTTTCATTTTTTACTAACAGTTGTGGATGCGGTGCTATTTTAAATTTTACCATATTGCGCATTGGATTTTCTTTAGACATTTTGAATACATAAGCCTAATTTTTAAAAATAACTAAAACTTTAATATAAATATTTTTCAATTTTTTCAATGAAACTAATTTGGAATTTGCAAAGCAATTCCAACGCGCAATTTCATTCTTGATCAAATACGATTTGTTTAGAAAATATCCGTTTAAAAATAACTGTTTTATTTGGATACGTTTGATCTTATGTCCTGTTCGAAAATAACATTGTTCTAATGGTATTAAAATGAACATGGCTGATAGTTTCTGATAGGGATGTGCTAAAGAGGCTTAAGCAACTTAGAAGCATCTGAGCGTCTTATTAAAGTAAGTAGCTCAGTTACTAAACAGTTGAGTTAGAATACCTGCTTCTCGGCAGCAGCTGTCCACGCCCAACAGTTACAGAAAACAGATTGACCAACAACAGTGAACAGCAAGCGCTTTTCTATATTAGTTGCTGTCTGCAGCTCTCTTTTACTGTTATTATGTACGATATACTTTGAATTAAATGTTCTATTATTGGGAAGGTATTTTATTAAATTATTTATTAATCTAATATTTTATTAAATTATCTTCATGAAATAGTATAGCCTTTGTAGATTTGCTAAAACTGTCTGATATGTATGTGTAACTAATATATTTGATCTTATAATTTAATTAAAAGCAATTTTCAGTAAACAATGGTATACAGAAACAACGTACCAATATGTGTGCTGTAGCTGAGCTAAACTGCTTTTAATAAGCAGCTTAGTGATGCCAACTGCTTTCAACTAAGCTGCTTCTTATACAAACAGCAGTTTTTCACCGTTTCCGACAGCCTCTGCAGACTCGTAAGATAGACTAAGGAAGATGAACATTACTGATAAATACTGCGAGTCCAGATGAACCTGCGTCATGTCTGACCCAGTCTCCTGACCACTCAACCACTGACTTGGCTCATTATGAAAAAAATTGAGGAAGTATTTAGAACTGACAAAAATAAAAATAAATAACTCACACTGCCCTGCGTTTGATTATTAATCCATATAAATTCATACAAGTATGTTATGTAAACGTTCGTTTGTTTTTGTTTTTGGTTTTTTTTTTTTTTTTTTGTTTTTTTTAATGGTATTGTGATATACAAAACGTTTTATTCAATTTCATAGGCCTACTCAATTACGAGAAAACGATGTTTTACATTTTCCATAAGAGCATTATTGTTAATTAATCAAAGTTAATAAAACTCTAGCATAAGTTAGTGAAATAGTTTATAAATGACTTTTTTTATATGTACGTTTTTATTATAGAATTGTTTAAATTCGATGTTTCATTAAAGAGCGTGAGAAATCACGCTCTTTTTTTACTACACCCGTCATTAAAATAAACTGCTAGAAGATACAATTTTTCGTTTTACACTCAAAAAACGCACGAATAAACGAGGAACATTTTAATTTCATTTGTATTGTTATGGTTTTTTCTTCGACCGTAGGATACATGAGACTGTGGTAGAGTATTCATAGAACCAATAAAGATGGTCTGATGGTCTCAAGAAAAACAAATGAACCAACTTGTTCTAGTGAAAGAAAGACATCTTATTGAGAAAGAGTGAAAACTATTTTGGCATTAAGAAAATGTAAATTGTCAAAAAAGTGTGATCTCTATTTGACGTGTTTTGATTATACACAATCGTGAATGATAATGAACCATAGAAAAACTTACATAAGAAGACAAATCCATCAAAAAATTGCAGTAATATAAAATAAGAAACACAAAATATATTAAAAATTTTTTGTGCCTTAAAAACGTTTATAGAAGGGTGAGTAGAGTCAATACTACCGTCCATTTATATGTGAGTCAAAACTACCATACGTGTATTGGTGGGTAGGAGGGACCATCTCACATTCGTGTTATGTGTTACTACTAATATTACTAACAAATATTAGAACAATAAATATCATATGATATTAATAACTGAGATTTGATACTTGTTCAAGACAACTGTTTCTGTAGACCAATGTTTTCATAAAATAGCCCATTCATTCCTCACCGCTGCCCAGCTGTTACTGGCCGTGTTCAGTCATTAGCGTGTTGGTGGACTTATCTTCTATGTTAATTTTGCTGATTCCCCATCTCTCCTATTATACTAATTATCGGCAAATTGTCCTTTGACCTAGCCTAATAAAACAATTAACTTATAATTTATTAGTCAGTGATACATTTTGTAAATCTGCATATCTGACGTACTGGGAACGTTGTGTACCAAATACATCTCCCTCAAGTACCTAAGCTGTTTTTTATTCATGAGCTACATACTGCAAAAGACCCAAGACAAAGGCTCATCAAGGAGTAACAGTCTCCACCCACTGACACAACTAGCGCAACTAGACCCCGAGAAGTGAAAGCTCAACTAATGTGAGCTGTCAAGTAAGAGTGCTGAGGTCATAGGTGAGGCCCCACCCACGTCTAAGCGTGTCTGTGACAGCAATGTAACACGGGCGTGGGTGTATCTGGGGCTGGACAAGACCAACTGACTGAACTCTGAAAGTGAACGTAACCTATAAAGTACTTGTTCATTTATTTATGCAATGAAACAGTATAGGTTATATGCCCATTACATTGTACATGTTCAAAGAGGGACGTCATGAAACTGAGGACTAAAATTACATTTAGCTACACAATTATAACTTAATAACAACATAACTACTGTATTGTGTAAGGAAGATAGCTAACTATCAGGGTTGTCAATTGGCTGAAAAACAGAAAAAAATACGTGTTTTAGATCAATGGAAGTAAATTCTAAAACTTCCATTGCTATGTCCACGCGAGTATGTTCATTGCTTCGAGTGTTTTTAACACTAACACGGTATTTCGACAGGTATGGAACTCTTGTCGTCTTCAGGTTCTACTTACGACTTAACCATACATATAAACCGATGTTGTCTTGTTATATTACTTAACCAATCCATACCAATAAATAAAACTCATAAATAATAACTTGTTTTTAGATTGAGATGGAATTTTCAAAAAAGATGGTGAGAGAGACTTTCACCATTAATATTTATAAACTTAATTTTCACTTGTTATTTTTTTTTTATATTCGTCGAAGTCGCAGCCAATCATTATGTTTCATGAAAAATAAATGGTTCCAAATAATAATTGGCACAAACTTTCCCCCATAGGCCTATTAAATACACAAAAAAAATCAAAATTTTTAAAATTACCAGTATGATTCCCAAATATGTTTTTTGCCATAACCCAAAAACTAGTCAAGTTAAAGACATGCGGTTTTTACTTAAATATTTGAAATTATTATTCATATCTTTCCTGGAAATGTTATGAAAATCGTTAGAGCCATTTTTGAGAAAACTCAATTTTTCTTAATTTTTTTTTCATAAAAATTAAATTAAAAAAAGTTAAAAATCGGTCTGGATATATTGGCTAAATATACCTATATACCGAATTTCATACAAATGTATCCATCCATTTGGTTTCCAGTGAATTGCACATTCACACAAACGAGCACACATACATACAGAAAACAATATTTTCGAAAAAACAAATTTTTGTGTTTAGGGGACCTTAAAATAGATTTTTAGGCCAACTTGTAAACAACATTTTTGGACGACCACAATACTTTCTCTATGCTAAAACGTACGGGAAAAACTAAAAATATTGTCAAAATCATAAATCATCAAATTTAAAATTATATCTACATTTCTTCATTTAGGAGCTAGTTATAGTAATAATTACGATAAGATATAGTTTAGTTTACAGCTTAGAGTTTTCTATAAATATACATATCATATCTTACAACAAACAGAGACAAACAGATGGACATCAACACGTGCTGCCGTCTGGGAGAGGACGGTCTAATTGCAAGGTTAAGTGGCCCATTGCCAGATCCGGTCTCCATCAATTAAAACCCACACAGGAGTGGGAGGAGGCGGTGGGTGTTTGGAGGGAATTGTCTCTATCCAGAGTTAGGAGAAAGCAGTTGTCTTATTGTATAATGTCGGTTCAATTGGGGCTAACTGTTTTTAACTCTTTTTATCACTGTTGAAAGATTGTTCGCATTTCTAGGTGTTTGTAATTCATGGGTTATTTCATTATTTGGTTTTTGTAGACACTATTTTCATGGTGGATTATCTTTGTAATTGAGTCTAAATATAGTTTTGTTTATTTCGAGTATGCTCGTAAGTTTAAAGTAAGTTTTCGTGTTTACTTATTAGTACTGTAAAAGGTGAGTATTACTGATGAGAATTAACAATCAAGGCCAGGATTGGAAACTACGCTATCTCTACTCAGGTACGAAGTCCTGACGCCTTAGACTGCTCGGTGTCGTGAAGAAAGCGTACAGCGAATAAAGCGTACAACTGGAATTTAGCGAAATAAGCGTACATCCTGTCTCGTTGTTGTTTGCCGAGGGTGAGACGAGGGCTGACCTTTGAGGCAGCGGAATGTGACAGGCGAAAAAAACGTACAAACCAATTAGGGTGGGGTGTATTAAGTAGTGTAACTGACGAACAGCAATACTTATAAAATGTCAAGTTTGAAAGCACTTTTCATCTGTCATGTTTAGTCTTTGTTGAAAATTTGTATGTAACAGTCGCTCACACATCAATATACAGATTTAACTTAGGTCAGAAATCAATTATGAAAATGTATAAAGCAATGCAGCTTACTTGTTTTTTTCTTTTTCTTTAATGGTGCTAACGCTAAAGGTATTTTCATTACTGCCTCAGTATTATTTTACTAATACTTAAATAACACAGTTAATGTTTGCCCAAAGAAATATTGTCTAGTGTTTGTCGCTTCCGAGTTTGTAACGGTTTACAACAAAAATAATTTCTCAATAACTTGTTTGAATACCATTACCATCAATAAACGAGTCTTATACTAAACTAATCACAATGAATCAAACTGTCACATATCCACAAGAAATTATTTTATTATTATTAATCTCGCTACAGTGGCAGGTTAAAGACTCACGTGCAATTTCACTCATAAAATGTGTTCTTAAACACATATTTCACTAGAAAAAGCAAATTAATTCGAGCAAAATTTCCATCATAATGTTTTCTTAAAGAATATAACATGGTAAACACTAAACAATTAGTTTAAAAGTGATTGTCTAGTCATTTTAGGTTTGGCAGCAAATTAAAACTCAGAGTTCTGTCATTTCAGACCAGGGGCGTGTGACTGTTCCGCCAGTACCAAAGTTATTTTATTCGGACTATAGTTTTCATCATTGATATTACCTTTACCGTGCTAGTCCTCCCTATTATTCTATTTGAATAATTTTCTTGCACATATCAATATGTGGAATGGGCACGGTAAGGTTAAACAGGAGATCGGTCTCTTCTTAAAAAAGGTTAAGCTGACTGTTACTAAGCTACTGACTATTGTAAGTATTTACTACCTATTTTCAAGATGCCAATTGTGAGGATATGGCCTTGAAAGTGTGACGTGTTTGTATGGTGCATTAAGTAGTTTTTACAAACTAAGGCAGGCTATTCCTTTGTGTAGGTATTGATTAAGTGGAATTAATTAGGTATATTAACAAATGACAAGTGAACGTCCAGTGGTAAACAGCTGATCCTTTTAAAACATGTTTTACCCAAGATAGGATCAAACTGAGGGCCTTTAGGTTAAGAAGTATTGATGTTTTGTCGTCATTAACTTAATTTATAAAATGTAATTTCATTTTATCATTCGTAATAAATGATTCTGTTTGTTTAAATTTATCTTAGGGCTCAATATCATCCTATAAACTATTCAGTCATTCAGATTCAGGCACTAGTGGCGCAGTGCTGTAAGCCAGCTACATGGGAACAAAGTGTTTGCAGATTGTAGGCGATAAGTTCGATGCTAGGTCCTCTTAATACCGACATGGCGTCCGCTTTTTTATTTCATTACATTTCTAAGACGCCGATCGTAGAGATATAGGCGAATATGAGGAGTGAATGAGTGTACATGAACGAGTGTAGTCTGTTACTATCTGAGTTTGACTTAGCTCAGACAGGACTATTTATTAATAGCCCAATAGCTTAATGGTTGCTATCGGCGTGGACACTATTAGAGAAGTCTGGGGTAGTAATCATTGTGCGGATGTTGTGTGGGGGAGATAACTGAGTATCATGCTTGTCAATTAGCTGAAAATCAGACCAGCACTATGTGGTTCGGATTCCACGTAAAGCTGTAGGTCCCTTAGTTCCCTGGCTGTTGGGCTATTAATAAACTGCCCTTTCTGAGGAACAGTTGAACTCAGATAGTAACCAAACTACACGCATCCTACACTCATTTAACCATCCATATTTGCCTTAAAATACCAACAACGTTGTGTCGGCGTCTCATATGTAAAGAATGTAAAGAAAAGAATGAAGGACAGATCAGGGGATGAATATTTACTAATACACATTATGAGTTTATTTAACGGACGAATTTAAGATCGTAGTCTATATATTGGCAGCTATATAATAAACTTAATTAAACGATTAGTTGTATGCATAATGATATTTGAAGTGTTATTTAGGTTATTTGAAGTGTTAATTAGGTTATTTGAAGTGTTAATGGATGGGTTGTATTATAGGTAAAACTAAGTTTACTGACTAATTGCAATTTAATTTTCTTACAGGAGTCTAACTGAAAAATCATTGGGTCTTCGACAGCATTTTTGAATCATTAAGTTTCTAAGTGGTACAAATAATGTTTGCTAATAATTTTGGTCAAATAAGATTTGGTATCTGACATATATGCTTTCAAGCAGCTGAAAATTTTCACTTACATCTATTGGCTAATTTTTTTATGACAGTTCCTTAGTTTCCTTATTTTTTATTCCTTATTTTTATGACAGTTTTCCTTATTTTAGTTCAAAAAATTAACAAGTACTTGCCTTTGCAGGCATAGCTTATTTATTTTATCATCAAACGAGATGTGCTCATGTTTATTTTCTCTCTTTTATTTATTTACCTAAACAAGTTCTTAATAGGAGATTGTTGTGATATCCATAACAAACTTATTTACATTAATGTAATAAACTACTTAGAGTCTCCAACACTAAAACCACATGGACTGTAAACACTCTCGTTTACTATCTTTCATCGTTAAACTTATCTTTTACTAATATACCAATTGTTATATACTGCTTTGAAATAAATATAATAAATAAATGTGTTATGATATCTACTTTCTATTGTTAATAAAGAACAATAAAACATGTTCGATTATCTGAAATGTCATGCGGATCAGTTGTTTTAAACTCTCCTTCATTTGATTATGTCCTTTTTCCTTTTGTTTTATTTTAGCTAAACCAAATGAAAACCGACGGAATGGAAGTACAAGTAAAAATACGCATTTATTAATAAATACGCATTTCAAAGAAATCTTAGATGGTATATATGCTCAAATTTGTTGGAAGATGCGTAATTTGCCTAGTTAAAATTAAAAAAAAAAAAAAACATCGTGCAATTATTGCATTGGTAGAAACACGTTCAGCAAACGTTTGCCAACTTCAAACCACTCTTAGGATGTGAGGGTCAGGACTGAGGAGTCTTTTCTTCAGGTCCGCTCCTTTCCCGGCGTTCAAAGGATGACGTAGGTGCTAATTCACTTTTTGTCCGTCTGTTTGACCACGTGCCCGTCTATAGAAGACAAAGAGGGCAGGGGGCTCCCCCTCCACAGGAGCACCTCGCCTCTCCTCACGACGTAGCTCCTCTCTCTGGTACAAGATCACAGCTTCTAGAGTGGCTTCTTGAATTTTTATGATCAACTGTGGTATAGGGTCTTATTCAGAACGTTCCCGCATTTGTTTAGTAATGATTAATCGTCACACGAAGTAGAAATGTCACATATATAAAGCTTATATATAAGCAAGTAACACGTCAACTTATATTTAGTTAACCTAACCTAAACAAACCTAACTTAACAACCCATGGTGGAAGTGATTACAACCTAACCTAAATATTAGAAGGCTTTGATTGATAACTGAAGCTTTAATTTCTTGTAGATCAAAACCACGTGACCAATATCAAAGGTAGATTGTTTGTAAGTTTAGTTCAGTTATAGACTTAGTAGACAAACTTTACCATACGTGAGAAAGTTCCGAAAACACTCGTGATTTTTAAGTGATGTACACCAATTACTTTTCTCTGTGTGTATGAGTAATTTACAGATCTGTACGTTGAATTTTGAAATCAGTTATATTCGTCTTGACTTCAAGAACTTTGTTGAAGCCATTAATAATGTAAGTACGAAGATGACAAACATAGTCAACTGGAGTGTGCTTCCTGGATACAATTGAAAATGTTATTTAAAATCATAAGGAAAATTGCACTGATTTCAGACCTTTAAATTATTTTCCTCAGTGATATTTATAGTAATCAGAGATATTTATATCACTAGGCATTAATATTTTTTAATCTTTACTCGTCAGTTTAGATGGGCCTGCAGGCCTGTACGAGAACTTAATTCATTAAGGCAAGTATCAACCATAAGCCCTCCGCACTGAGCTTACACGCCAAGTGCTTACTTACAGCTGAACATTACTCTGGCACAGTATAACTATAGATATGCCGGATCTTTTCCGTTATACGTATACCACTATTTAATGTCGGATCTTTTCCGTTATGTGTCAGCCATCCCAAAATATTTCCATATACATCGCGCCGCGGCAGTTATGGTTAGGTTAGGTTAGCATAGCCTATTGTAGAATGTTTTTACAAATTACAGGTTCATTCTACAATATAATAACCTAACCTAACCATAACTGCCGCGGCGCGATGTATATGGGCGGCCTCGATGTATTGGGATTCTAAAGGTTGAAAATGAGGAAAACATGTTTTAAATCAATAAATTGAATACCGTGTTCCGTTATTTATACCAAACAATGGTTAAAATGTATTATTCAATATATTTAAATAGTGGTATACGTATAACGGAAAAGATCCGATATGCCTTTTCCTGTTTTATTACTTAGTGAAGTTATATGATAATATCTCTCCGCACGTACCTTAAATGTTGATTGCTTCTTATCCAATAAAACGAACTCAAATAAACTCATTCAAATAGCTCGACACTATAGTATACAAATAGTGTATAAATAAGTAACGTCCCTTCCATAATTTTAATAAATATTCATTATTATCAAATAAAAATACGGATTTACTTTATAGAAAAGAAATTATTTTGCTTTGTCAAAATTGAGCATACAAATTCACGTTACTATAGAAATATCTTATCTGTGTCAAACACTTATCATCTGTTCGTCAAGATATGGGTGACATGAGTTGCAAGTGTTAGTAATGAGTATAGATGATAGTGTTCTTTGTTACTAGAATTGTCTATTGACCCATAGAAAGTGTAATTTATTAAAAGACCGCTACTTTTGTAAAAGACCGCCATACATACTACACTTCTAGGAGATAGATTTTTATTCATAGTTCTCTTAAGGCAATACAAAACCAGCTGCATGGTCACTATCTGCATGAACACTATTGGATAGTTATATCAATGAATACAAAGTTTGTATTCATTGGTTATATGTATGCAGTCAATATTGTATGGTGGCCAGGACTCGGTTCTTGTGCAATAGTTGTGTCCAAGGGATGATGGTTGGGTCGTCACTAAATGTTTTTTAAAGAAATCAAAATTACCACTGTACTTATTATGGGTGGGTGGGAGGGTTAATACCACTAAAATTGTGACTTTTTTTAAACTATCTCGAAAATGTACAATATCATGAAAGAACTGAGAATCACATTGTATTTAAGTCAAAAACATGTTTATTTTTAGTTATTTATTTATTTTATTTATATATATTATGTTTATTTTATTATCAAAAGCTGATAGTTTAACTTGTTATTAAAATATGATTATAAGCTCTTTTTATGGACCATCTGACCTGAGTAGTAAAAAAGATTAAATTAGGTAAGCTACACTTGTAACTCTCATTCGCCAATCTCATTCTTAAACATGAATAAAATGTAGTCAGACTGTTTATGGGGTAGTACCAACAAAAGAAAACCTTATGTGCATTCTTATAATATAATGATAAATTAATGAAATATTTCATAAAAATATATGGTGTGCATAAGACTTTAGTATTTTATAACCAAACCTTAAGGGGGCCGTTTCCCAAAATGCCCAACCACCCCTAGACACTCGACAGCCCCAGTCAGGAAAAGCAACGCCCTTGTACCAGGCCAAAACATGCCGTTACATTCAATTTTACTCATGGTTCGTGTTTATTATTGTTACGAGTTAAAGTGAACACTTCATGATTATTAAAGATTCATTTTAGTGGACGATCAGATGATAATATTTTTATTTATTTTTTTGTTAAATCATCAAGAATATCATTTAAAGTTTAACATTTTTAACCACAAAACAAAGTATGAAGATTTTCAAGTTTTTACAAAAACCAATTTATGGTCCACTAGAATATGTTTTCACCTGTCAAATGACACTTCAAGTGTTACGCTATCAATATTTTTATTACGAATCGAATCATTGAAAAAGAAACCATGTTTTTGGAGTTTTTGGCGGAGGGAAACGTCCACGCGTACAACCCCAAGTAAACACGGGATAGTTCCACGTTCCACTTCATTTTATTTGTCAAAGCAAGTGTATTTCTAGCATACAATAAATTGTCTTCTCTCTGTACGTGGGTGCAACCTAATACGTACGTGTGGGTGCTGTGTGTGTGTGCGTACGTTGGCGTGGCTGCCGACTGACCTTGACACCTACGTCAGAGGGCACCAACCAGGTTCCCCCACCTAGAGCGTCACCCACCAGACTCTAATTAGTTTTTCTTTCGCAAACAAAGTTCTCATAGTATTTCTTTAGTCCATACTTCATTACATTGTTATTAAATGTTATTTTGTTGTAGTCGTCGGTATACTTGGTGTGAAATTGATATTCTGCATAATTGGTCGGTAGTGTAGTTGGTTAAAGATTAGCCTTATAAAGTAAATGTACTGAGTTTTATCGTAATCAGAGTCAAATTTTGGATGATAACCTCTGGATGCTCATTTGTCGTTGGGTAATGAATTAGTGACACTTTCTAAGGAATAGTCGTCCTTAGTTTGTGACAAATACTAAATTCGCTCATTTACAATCTTACACTCATTCAAATCCATATTCGCCCTTATTTTGAGAACCGACGTCCTAATATTAAATAAATAAATATAAAAAACTGATCTATAAACAATTCGTTAATTATTTATTTAAACTTCCACATAAGTAAAAAAACAAAACCTCAAAAATCTTTACGAAAAGGTAAAGGTGAATTCCAATAGTATCGAATAATAAGAAAGTACACCCGTTACCAATAGTTAATTATATAAGTAAACTCTTCATTTAACTATATTTAATTACTATAACATAACATTGCTTTTTTATGTTACATGCAGCTTGGTAAACACCCAATTTCACAATACTATTGAAGCTACTGCAATAAAATGAAGTTGTAACAAAGCTACTGCAGAGTTTGTATTAAAATCATTATCTAACATGTTAATCATATACATTCATAGTACCACAGATCTTTAGATAAATATATATCGGATTATTAGTTACATTTTTGTTTTTTGATTCATACTGGGAAAAACTATGTTACTTTTTCAATCACACAATATGTTATGATTCTTAATAAGTTAACATTTTAACTGTCAGAGATTGTCAGTAAAAATGAATACCCTATTATTCTCGAATATAAAAATAACATTTGCAGCGTAAAATATATAAACGACAAAGACCACCAGCTGAGCGGTAAATTATTTCGGATTGCCTTTGAAGTCCTTTTATAGGAAGCACTTTATCCTCATCTTGTAGCCCAGGAAGGCATTGTCTCCACTAGCGCTACTCGTTGTTGACAAAGTTGGCAGTACTTCTGGGAACCAGGGTCAGGAACCTGACCAGCTGGTGGAACTCTCGCCAAGGAGAGGCAGTTCCCGCCAAAAGTACTTGATCAGATGACAACATTCTTATTGATTAAGAAATGGCAACAGCTAAACAAAATTGTACGTGCCAAAAGAATGGGATCTAGTGGTGTAGTGCTGTAAGCCAGCTCCTTGGGAACAAAGCGGTGTGAATATTGTAGAAGATAGGTTCTACGTTCGGTCTTCTTAACGGTTTCCAACGGTGTGGAAACTACTGGAGAATTCTGGAGTGTCCATGTTGGGTGGTAATCATTTTCCGGAGGTTTTTTATGGAAGATAACAGAGTGTCAGGCTTGTCGGTCAAATTAAAATCATACCAATACTATATATTTGGTTCGGATTCCACGTAAAGCTGTATGTCTCTTAGTTGACCTGGCTATTGTGACGTTAATAAATGGCTCTTCCTGAGGTACAGTTGACCTTAGATAGTAACAAGGACTACAATCGTTCATCTACACTCATCACACTCATCAGCCTATCATATTCACTCATATATCTACGATCGGTGTCTTAATGATGAATAAAATTTAAAACAAATCTGAGGATAGATAGTATAAAAAAGTAATCTTAGTGGCCCAATGGAACAGTAACGGAGATGGATTACTGTCAAAGGATAACCGATAGTAACCATATTTATTGTATGGTAAACTGAGATTTTATTTAAATATGGTGCTAATGATAAGATAATACTGTACATAAGATTTATAGTATAATAAATGAAAAGTTACCAATAATAAAGGTTATGATTATTGAATAAACTATCATACATTGCAAAATAATAAAAGAAGATTCAAATTCAACATACTTATTAAGACATTAATCCCAGTAGATTAACAAAGAAAATTGCAGAATTTTAAGAACATCTCTGCATGACTAAATAATAAATAATTATTTACTTATAAAAATTAAAGTTACATAAACATTTCTAGTTGCAGTCTTTAAAATTGATTTTCGATTTTTTCATATTACATCATACTTATTACATTCCTTTACTTTCTAAACTGTTTTTTTTTTTCACTATACTTTTGCTATGTATTCTAGCAGACCAATGCATTTCAAAAGATCTTATTCCACATATTTTTATCGACATTAATTTATCTTTTGCCAATTTCAACATATTTTTTCTTTCTTTTCTCAGGCTGAAGACCAAATTCTGCTGATATTAGCTTGACCTTCTTCATTTCTCTAATGAACAGGTAAACGTTTGGATATGGATTCATACAGATCGAGTTATTTAGTTTTGAGTTCCATCCTTCCCCCTTTTTTGCCCGATGTCTTTGTCCAAACGCACTCCACATATGTATGGGAATAGAAGGTGTTTCAGTTCACTGACCTGTGAAATAAAGTAGAAATTTTCTTAATTTTTATTCTTTGGATGGTTCTCCATGACTATAAGGAAAGCATATTCCACTTTTTCAAGGGAGATATATAAGAGCTGCACACTATCTACATACGTTTCTGATGTCTTAATTTTATTTTTACTCTAAGGTTATTCTCAAACTATGAACCTTCTTCCACAATTATTGATTATGTGTACGTCTTTTTACTTTAGTAAAAAAACTTCAGCTAAAGCTTCCTGGAACAGCTGACTCAAAGTCGATTTTTGTATTATAACATATTATAAGCAAGAGTCATGTGTGAGGATACGCTCTCTGCGCGTCTCATTTCTAAGAAATGGTACCTGTCAAACATGGTC
The DNA here is from genome assembly GCA_035578905.1 of Stictocephala bisonia. Lineage (NCBI taxonomy): Eukaryota > Metazoa > Arthropoda > Insecta > Hemiptera > Membracidae > Stictocephala > Stictocephala bisonia. The sequence continues at coordinate 344,326 of JAQJVL010000082.1, forward strand.
AAAAGACTAGGTGGTAAGTAGCATTGGTGAGATATAGTACGGTGGAAAATAGCACGGAATCGTACGACGAAGGAACGTGGAATCCAGACCAATTTTAATAGTATCACAGTAAATATCAAAACTAAATTGTCAGTCTGAATCAGTTAAAAAATCTTGTAACGACTTTCCCACGTCCCTAACCGGCAGATGACGGTTATGTCCTGCCTACATCCCACCTGTCAATACCTACTGGTCAGCGGTCAGCCCGGCCTTGACAGCAGTAGGAGTTACCTTACATTTATGTGGGACCAAAATCTCACAATACTCTGGATAGTTCTTTTGGAGATATTTTTATATTTTCCTGTAGGAGGCTATATGTAACAAAAGATAGACAGAGCTATTCATTGGCCCATTCTTTAAAATACTTATAAAGAATAAAGAGATTTTGATTAAAAGTAAATTATTCATTTTGTTCACATTTATTCCCCAAGGAGAAAAAATGATCTGGCAAATCACAGAACTTAGGCTTAAGTGGCCGGTTTCATAGCTAGAATTTACATTTTCCGGTGATAACAATATTACAATATACAATTGTAATGGTACTATCTACAATATTTACACGATAACCAAACGATTCGCCCACACGTTTGCCACATCACAGTAAGGGCGAAACGTCTGGTCACCGGAAAATGTAGATTTTGGTAATGGTCTGGCAAAATTGTATTCCAATTAATTGTTGGATTAAATGTTTTGTAATAAATCCTTTATTTAGACAATTAGCCATAACATAACAATCCAAACAGACAAATAGCCAAAAGCCATAACAATCAGATATGTTATACACCTACAAGAAATTAACTCCTAAACATTTACTCCAAAATTGATGCACGTATTTAGGGTTCGTAGTAATCTCTGAATAAATTTTTTTTTCAGGATTTTTCATGTCTCTAGAAAATTAATAAATATATTAAAATACACGTCTTATCTTATTCAATAGAGAAGTAATATGTATGTTTGTCATGAAATTTTTTCTGGTTCATGTATCTTCTGATTAGTAAACTAGTTACTTTTCAATTCGGTAAACTTAAAGCAATTAAAATTACATTTACTGTGGTGATAACTCACCCAACCACATGTACACGTTCAATGGAAATGACCCACCCACGCACTCATACAAGTACCGTGGTGATGACTCATCGACCCACCCATACATCCATACATGTGTTAATAGCCCACTCACTCATCCATTCAATAAGAGAGGTTGTAATCCGCACTCCCGTCTTAACAAATACAGTGCTGATTACACACACACACGACCATACAAGTAAGTGTTAATGACCCACCCACTCACCCATGCCAGTACATTCGTTATAACTTGCCCACCCACCTTAACAAGTACAATGCTCATTACCCACCCACACGACCATACAAGTAAAGTGTTAATGACCCACCCACTCACCCATAGACTACCAGTACAGTCGTTATAACCCGCCCACCCACCTTAACAAGTACAACGCTGATTACCCACCTACACAACCATACAAGTAAAGTATTAATGACCCACCAACTCACCCATGCCAGTACAGTCGTTATAACCCACCCACCCACCTTAACAAGTACAATAATGATTACACACCCACACAACCATACAAGTAAAGTGTTAATGACACACCAACTCACCCATGCCAGTACAGTCGTTATGACCCGCCCACGCACCCATACAAGTACAGTGTGGATAACCAAACCACCTATCCAAACCCATTCGTTCAAGCACAGGTTTGTATATATACCAAAGACCTATATCTTGATTTTGTATCCACTGTCCACGTAGTTTTAAAGTTATTAGGCCAACATGAAAACACTTGATGTAGATTTATTAAGATTTTTTTCCATTAATAATGCTTCTAAAATAGATATCAAAGAAGTCAAAATTCCCTGTTGTTTTCCTTCTTCATTAACGTTTTCGTGAAATGGTTACAGTCAATCTATATTTTCTTTTTCATTATCTAACATTTTTATTAATGTAGTTTTAAAATTTTTTTATGAATTGCTATATGAGATAAATTCTTCCCTGTTTAGTTTAGACGCATTTTAATAATTTTAATAGAGGGTAAAATACCTTAAATGCTGATTTTCAAATTAGTGGAAATGAATGATGTTTTACTGAATTCAATGCAATAAATTAAAAGAATTTCAAAACTTATTACTTACACTATTTATAATAATGAGGCCTAAATTACAAATTTTTTTATTCATTTATTCTCAAAGCACATTTCTAATAAATTTACACTCTGTTTATCTATATTTTGTTTGTTCTTTCTTTTTGCCACCCCACATGGGCCTACAGGTCTATGCGTGAACTTTATTCAACGAGTGAAGTGCTGACTATTTGCTCAAATGGCAATTCGAACCTTGGAACTTTCCCTCGGAAGTCCGAAGCCTTAGCCAGTGAGCTATCACGCTGGCAGAATAAAAAATAAATGAAATAAATAAAAATCCTTCTGTAATTCAAGAAAACTTATTTATTTTAATGCAGTGTCTAATCTTTTTAGCAAAAATAATTTAAGCCACTATGAAAAAGATTTTATTGCATGTGCATTTAGATAGATAATAAGAAAGAACTCTATGTTTTTCCAGTCCCGTTATTCCAGCCGGTTGGCAACTCAAATGAGTTATTACTCGATGCGAAACCCATACAGATTAGCGAGTCCAGCTGACTCCACTCAAATCTATTACGGAAGCGTGTAATTGCTGATTGGACAAACGGGGATTAATGGTAGTTCAATTTACGTCCACTTGAAGCGCTGTGGATTTCACCTTTAAAGCGGTTATTTATAGCCAGTGATATTACAAATAAATAACTGAATTTAGTATATTTTTTATAGTAACATTTTTATTTAAATCTTTTAGAAAATTCTGTTGATTAATTAAAAAAAATTTAGTAGATTGGTAAAATATGAAGTAGTTCTAGCAAAAACTAGCTTATAAGGGTTTTGGCTTTAGTATCATGTGTAATGATTCTATAGTTTTTTCTTTGACTTTACTCCCCAGTTCACATGAGCCTGTGCAGGCCTATGGCATATTGGTGAATTTAATCTCACGAGTGAAGTAACGACCTTTAGCTTATGTTAACATTCGAACCTCGGACCTTGTCCCCCGCAGCCTTAGCTTCTGAGCCACGATGCCCCGTTAAGCTCACTCTCAATACATTCTCTTGATATTAATTCAAGAGAAAATTTAACAATTATTTATTATGATTCCAATTGTAAATCTAATTTCTCAATATACTCTTGAATTGCTATTTTTAGCATACAATCAACTAAAAGTAGTGTTTTTGAAACTCGTTGAAGTACAGTTTTTTTTCCTTAAATTACTAGTAAACTAGAAGACATAGAAATGAAGTTTAAATAAGAAAAACCTTTCTAGTTGAAAACCTTTAATATGATGTACCACACGCCCTATAGTCGTATTTAATTTTCTTAGGCACGGGGCTATAATATTTCGAATTTGAAAATGTTGGAGCTGTAAGAAAAACTTGTAAAAGTGATCATGTGACACACCATTTGAAACCTTATCTTGACACAATTTGAAGTTCAAAAGTAATAATTTTAAAAATCCTTGCCATTTAGACATGACTTAAGATATGTTTTAACAAATTGCTTGGAGTTTAGAGACCTTCAAAATGATGTGCCCTATAGTTAATTTAAAATTCGAAAGTAACAAACATCTCATAGGCCAGAAGTAATCCATCAATAATATATTAACTAATACGATAAATTAAATGAATAACAGAGTACCAATATAAATAATGACAATAACAATAACAATAACCAATATATTAACCAATATGTTAACTTCATGTAATGTAAACTAAAAACGTATATAAAAAAAACACGGATTCACTGTGCTTCAAGACTTATTTCTGGAAAAAAAATTGTATGAGAATGATTAATCTATATAACTCACGTTAAAATTTTAAATTTGATACTATGTTAATATTTTAATGGAATAATGAACCATTAAATAAGATCCGTACTTGTCTTGCAATATTTCCCAAAATTGATAGAGCAATACATTGAAAAAGTTTCAAGTTGTCGTGTTTTTTAAACATCAGTTGTCAAATGTATTACCAAGATCTTTCGTTCCTATTTGGTTACCATTGTATTGTAAAATGTATAAGACATAATAATTCGTTACTGTTATAAACATCAAGAACTGTTTTGAAGAACTGTTTTATATCTTTAACAGTTGTTTCACTAAGTAATGTCAAATAACGATACTAGTAACTATTATTTAGGTTTATGGCATTATTTTTATAATATGTAAATCAACTGATAAACTACGTACGTAATAATACCCGGATGTTGTTTTCAAATCTTAATTTTTTATATATTTAAAAAAAAATTTGATTTCATAAAAACGATACAAGTTTTTTTTAATGGGTCCTATAAATAAAAAAAACTCTTTATCCAAATACCAACTAAGCTACGTTTGACATGTTTTATAGGGCTCATCGCCTGAATAATCATTTATTATTTAAACAATATATGAATTTATACATGACGACAACACCATTACAATACAGTCACCGTTATAAAACGTGCCAGCCTAATCAAACAGTACTTTAAAGCACTGTAGGCATAGTAGTAAACTATTATGTATCCAAATCTTATATTAGTATTATTTAATATGTCAACATGTTTATGAGCAATGAAAAACAAAGAGAGTAAGGGCACCCTAAACCCACCCACCCACCCATACATGTACAGTGGTATTGACTCACCCACCCACCCATACACGTACAGTGTTAATGACCCACCCGCCCACCCATACACGCATAGTGGTAATGACCCACCCGCCCACCCATACACGCAAAGTGGTAATGACCCACCTGCCCACCCATACACGCAAAGTGGTAATAACACACACACACACACACACACACACACACACACACACACACACACACACACACACACACACACACACACACACACACACACACACACACACACACACACACACACACACACACACACACACACACACACACACACACACACACACACACACACACACACACACACACACACACACACACACACACACACACACACACACACACACACACACACACACACACACACACACACACACACACACACACACACACACACACACACACACACACACACACACACACACACACACACACACACACACACACACACACACACACACACACACACACACACACACACACACACACACACACACACACACACACACACACACACACACACACACACACACACACACACACACACACACACACACACACACACACACACACACACACACACACACACACACACACACACACACACACACACACACACACACACACACACACACACACACACACACACACACACACACACACACACACACACACACACACACACACACACACACACACACACACACACACACACACACACACACACACACACACACACACACACACACACACACACACACACACACACACACACACACACACACACACACACACACACACACACACACACACACACACACACACACACACACACACACACACACACACACACACACACACACACACACACACACACACACACACACACACACACACACACACACACACACACACACACACACACACACACACACACACACACACACACACACACACACACACACACACACACACACACACACACACACACACACACACACACACACACACACACACACACACACACACACACACACACACACACACACACACACACACACACACACACACACACACACACACACACACACACACACACACACACACACACACACACACACACACACACACACACACACACACACACACACACACACACACACACACACACACACACACACACACACACACACACACACACACACACACACTAAAATGGTCCTATGGGGGATATACGTTATATCTGCTAATAAGCAGATATAACAAGAAGACATTATTGCCTTAAAATTATTTTTTTAATAGTTAGTACTCCAGAAAATGGAGAGCGTAAGGTACAGAATAGTATCAGACGAATAAAATCACATCTAATGTAAACTAGTCTCTCTATATATTAACAAATAAAACATTATAGTTAATTCAGCCTATTGACTATTGCAGCATTTGAATATCACTTAGCCTATAATACCAGTCCATTCACTTATCATCGCCTTGTAAGAATACTTACATCGTTACTGGAAATAACATCTGCCACGTCAAAAAATGTTATTGCGTTTGACCATTAACAACGCCAGCACAAATACTTCCACTTTATACATTAATAATAGTTTTTTAATTAGCTTAATACGTGTTGGTACACATACAGTGCAATTAAACGTCACACAACACAAATGTATTACAATATAAGCACAAAATGCACAAATGTATTACAATACAAGTACAAAATGCACAAATATTATGGTACTCGTGGTTCACTGAAATCGATCACCGCAATATTTGTGCATTTTGTACTTGTATTGTAATATGTTTGTACATTTTGTGGTTATATTGTAATACATTTGTGTTGTGTGAAGTTTACATGTACATTAATAATATAACAGGACTCGAACACTCAAGAATATTAATTCGTATAACATCCCTGTCAGCAAAAGTATAAAAATAATATTACTTAAGTGTTTGAATCATAATATCAAAATATAACCCCCTATGTAAAGTATAATAACTCCAACAATGATATTTTCTCTCTTTTTTTAGTGTTACACAACACAATAATATTTGTGAAAAATGTTCTCAGTTACAATTAGAAGAACTTATTCCACTCAATACTCAACTGATAAGCCCAGACTTAGCTTAGGTTCCGATAGGCCTTGTAAGCTGATTCCTAAGGAACAGATAAATTACGCTTCGCTTGTTTGCCAATGTCTGCCCTTATCCCTGATTCATTTGGAATGGTGCCTATTTGCTGGAAATTAAGTTTACTTTCCTTGTAGCTGTATTATCCAAGGTTGGAAATAAAAACGTGTTCTTTTTGAAGGGTTATAGTTTTGTTATTATTTATTTTCTAACTGAATTAATAATGTGTTATTAAAATGTTTGTACAATATCGAGCTAATTTTTCTTATAGCTATCGTAATATAATCTAGAATAATATGTTTTAATTCATTAAACATAAACAAACTTCAGCAAAAATAATTTATATTTTGATGATCAGCTGTTGGTTAAAAATGTATTAAATCAAAATATTAAAACATTGTGCTAGATCTATAAAGATTGCACGGGAACTTTAAGAGCCAGAGGGGTGGAACCCTGATGGAATTTCGCAAAATCCCTTTTTAGTGTGTTTCTAGGGCTCGAGATGAACGTGTATAGCACATTTCAGCTTCCAAGGTCTTTCAGTTGTCGCGATTTTGTGATCAGTCAGTGAGTGGTTTTTGGCTTTTATTTATATAGATAATACATTAAGTAATTAAAATTGAAAAGTAAATCAGCGAATCTTTTAAGCTTGGTTGAATACTTAGTAAAGATATTAATTATAAGTTGCTAGTTACATAATATTCATATTAATGGCTTTTGAAATTATAAAAAAGAGGTCTATATAGTTATATATTGGCAATGTTTAACTTTGAAATTATTGGTACCTGAAGAAGAAGTAACCTGTAATAGTTCTAAATGTATTATTGGAATTGATTAAAAAAGGCAATGGCCTTAAGGGGAAGAAATTAGGCTGGGCCACTTACGACAGACACAACACTGCTTACTCGGTTGGCAATGATTGTTACCTGATGTAGAAGTAACAATCATACTTTTGATGGCATAATGGGAAGAGATTGAGAACGGTTATGGCCTCAAGTATAGGCCACTTACGACAGACACAACACTGCCACTCGGTTGGCAATGATTGTTACCTGAGGTAGAAGTAACAATAATACTTTTGATGGCATAATGGGAAGAGATTGAGAACGGTGATGGCCTCAAGTATAGGCCACTTACGACAGACACAACACTGCTACTCGGTTGGCAATGATTTTTACCTGAGTTAGAAGTAACAATATAATTTTGATGACATAATGGGAAGAGATTGAGAACGGTGATGGCCTCAAGTATAGGCCACTTACGACAGACACAACACTGCCACTCGGTTGGCAATGATTGTTACCTGAGGTAGAAGTAACAATAATACTTTTGATGGCATAATGGGAAGAGATTGAGAACGGTGATGGCCTCAAGTATAGGCCACTTACGACAGACACAACACTGCTACTCGGTTGGCAATGATTGTTACCTGAGGTAGAAGTAACAATAATACTTTTGATGGCATAATGGGAAGAGATTGAGAACGGTGATGGCCTCAAGTATAGGCCACTTACGACAGACACAACACTGCCACTCGGTTGGCAATTATTGTTACCTGAGGTAGAAGTAACAGTAATACTTTTGATGGCATAATGGGAAGAGATTGAGAACGGTGATGGCCTCAAGTATAGGCCGCTTACGACAGACACAACACTGCTACTTGGTTGGCAATTATTGTTACCTGAGGTAGAAGTAACAATAATACTTTTGATGGCATAATGGGAAGAGATTGAGAACGGTGATGGCCTCAAGTATAGGCCACTTACGACAGACACAACACTGCCACTCGGTTGGCAATGATTGTTACCTGAGGTAGAAGTAACAGTAATACTTTTGATGGCATAATGGGGAGAGATTGAGAACGGTGATGGCCTCAAGTATAGGCCACTTACGACAGACACAACACTGCTACTTGGTTGGCAATTATTGTTACCTGAGGTAGAAGTAACAATAATACTTTTGATGGCATAATGGGAAGAGATTGAGAACGGTGATGGCCTCAAGTATAGGCCACTTACGACAGACACAACACTGCTACTTGGTTGGCAATTATTGTTACCTGAGGTAGAAGTAACAATAATACTTTTGATGGCATAATGGGAAGAGATTGAGAACGGTGATGGCCTCAAGTTTAGGCCTCTTACGACAGACACAACACTGCTACTTGGTTGGCAATTATTGTTACCTGAGGTAGAAGTAACAATAATACTTTTGATGGCATAATGGGAAGAGATTGAGAACGGTGATGGCCTCAAGTATAGGCCACTTACGACAGACACAACACTGCTACTTGGTTGGCAATTATTGTTACCTGAGGTAGAAGTAACAATAATACTTTTGATGGCATAATGGGAAGAGATTGAGAACGGTGATGGCCTCAAGTATAGGCCACTTACGACAGACACAACACTGCCACTCGGTTGGCAATGATTGTTATCTGAGGTAGAAGTAACAGTGATACTTTTGATGGCATAATGGGAAGAGATTGAGAACGGTGATGGCCTCAAGTATAGGCCACTTACGACAGACACAACACTGCTACTTGGTTGGCAATTATTGTTACCTGAGGTAGAAGTAACAGTAATACTTTTGATGGCATAATGGGAAGAGATTGAGAACGGTGATGGCCTCAAGTATAGGCCACTTACGACAGACACAACACTGCTACTTGGTTGGCAATTATTGTTACCTGAGGTAGAAGTAACAATAATACTTTTGATGGCATAATGGGAAGAGATTGAGAACGGTGATGGCCTCAAGTATAGGCCACTTACGACAGACACAACACTGCTACTCGGTTGGCAATGATTGTTACCTGAGGTAGAAGTAACAATAATACTTTTGATGGCATAATGGGAAGAGATTGAGAACGGTGATGGCCTCAAGTATAGGCCACTTACGACAGACACAACACTGCCACTCGGTTGGCAATGATTGTTACCTGAGGTAGAAGTAACAGTAATACTTTTGATGTCATAATGGGAAGAGATTGAGAACGGTGATGGCCTCAAGTATAGGCCACTTACGACAGACACAACACTGCTACTTGGTTGGCAATTATTGTTACCTGAGGTAGAAGTAACAATAATACTTTTGATGGCATAATGGGAAGAGATTGAGAACGGTGATGGCCTCAAGTATAGGCCACTTACGACAGACACAACATTGCTACTTGGTTGGCAAATATTGTTACCTGAGGTAGAAGTAACAATAATACTTTTGATGGCATAATGGGAAGAGATTGAGAACGGTGATGGCCTCAAGTATAGGCCACTTACGACAGACACAACACTGCCACTCGGTTGGCAATGATTGTTACCTGAGGTAGAAGTAACAACAATACTTTTGATGGCATAATGGGAAGAGATTGAGAACGGTGATGGCCTCAAGTATAGGCCACTTACGACAGACACAACACTGCTACTTGGTTGGCAATGATTTTTACCTGAGTTAAAAGTAAAAATAATACTTTGATGGCATAATGTGAAGAGATTGAGAACGGTGATGGCCTCAATGAGAGATATATTGGCTGGGCCACTTACGACAGACACAACACTGCTTACTCGGTTGGCAATGATTGTTACCTGATGTAGAAGTAACAATAATAGTTCTGGAGGTAGTATTAGAAGTGATTGGGAACGGGACTTTTTCTAAACTGTTATAATGCCTTAAAGCAGTTGCAATTTTTTACTTGCGTAACTCATTGCTATTGTAATGCATTTAGGAGAACTTACTCTAAGAGTATTTATTTTTAATATAAATGCAATAGTATTGATATAAAAATGAATTTAAGGAGATTGATGTAATTGTGAAAAAAGTGTTATATCAATATACTCTTTTTTGTAAAACCAAATATATGAATCCCACTTATTATACCGGCATGTCCCTGATAATATCTCAAAATAAAGCCCCTCAAAATCAACATAGATCTGATTTCATATTCTTTTATCTCAAATATCTGTTTATATTTGTAGAACCAAGAAAAATTCTCGATCATAAAAATTGTTTATAATGTTGTTTAGTGCAATTATAAAATGTTTTTAATCCTTAAAACTAAACTGTCGTAGGTAAGCACTAATATCCAGTAGATATTTGTTAAACTTATTATTTGTTAGTATAAACAAAAGCCCATTATTAAGGCATTGTAAAAATTAGAAGTAAATTACACAGAATACACTTTGGTTAGGGTTAAGTACTTCGAAATAACTTACCATTTCTGCGCACTATTAAATAATTACATATGATGTTTATATGATAATGGTGATCACTAGATGTCAAATTTTGTATCCACAACTAGTACCCAACTGTCTAGATGAGCATCAACAAAAAACCAGTAAGTTTTTGGTGACGTTGGGAAGTTTTAGAAGTGAACTTATCGCAGCTGATTGAGGCTTGTCACAATATGAGCAAAGTTTTAAAAAATCAGACTTTTTCGCTGAAACTACCTTCATTCTGCTCCTTTTTGTTTGCCCTTTCTACATTTATAAGACAAGTCTTCATTACTACTAATCCTAATCCAATAACACCAAAATAATTTCGTTATGAACAACTTCTGAATTATTTTTTAGTATGTATAAATATACTTACATTATTATTACTAAATTTTTCGAGCCACCCATCTATACGCATGACGTGGTATGGACCCATCCATCCACGTATGGTAGTATTGGTATGGTGATATTTAAGGAAAGATGCCAATCCCAAAACTTTGAGCCACCCACCCACATAGGTAAGGTGTTATTGACTCAAAACCCAACATTTCTCGTACGGCTGTATTTATTAGATCATGATTAGATGAACTGTCGTAATCTGTTCAGAGATTTTATGGGTATCGATTTGCTTAGAGAATTTAATAAAGAGAATTATGATTAATAAATTAATTACTAATATTAATTAATTCGTCACTATTGTACATGGTTAAGCCCTGCTTCATAAGCTAAATGTTCTCAGTTTGATCCTAATCAGAGTCAAAATTAATTTTGTAAGGAATAGGTGGATAACCACTGATAGTTAATTTGTTATTGGGCTGTTATTTAGTTGGATTTCTAAGGAATAGACATTGATAGTTGTAACAATTTCTCCAATCGCTCATCTTCACTGATAACACTTATACGAAATCCATAATCACCCAAGTCTTTATGATCGTATCTTAAAAAAAGTAACTTAAAATATAAAACTTATGTTGGTTATATTTATTTGTCTTTATCAGCTTACACTGTAAGGTAAGTTCAAACAAATAAGGTTACTAGACAGTGGAACAATCGCATGAAGAAACCCTACCAGGCCAATCACTTACGCAAGTCCGTCTCGTTTGCGTGCGAACTGGATGGAAAGGTTGAAACGGCGACCCAATGCAGTTATCGGGCTTCTAATTTTATATCTTGTTATTATAAATATGTTTGTGGATTGTGTACTAAACTATTACCTTCTCTCAATGTACCAACATTCTGGGGACGGCGTTATACTTGTTTAACCATTACAGATAGAGAAATAATATTTACATACATATATTATAACTAAAATATACTTTATGAAGCCAATATAAATTGTTTGCGTCGCACTAGGGACGGTTCACATGGAGTCAGAAGGAAATGTTAAACTAGGTCTTAGGTTGAGATGTTCTTCATATAAAGCTCTGTATTAGGATAACACAATGTCGCAAACCCGACCTCAAATGGATCATCTTAGGCCAAAATTACTTTCTTGAATCATTTTAGATTAAATAAAATACTTGTAAAAATAAAATGGATACCGTGCCTAAAACATGGATACCATGCCTAAAACCCATTTTAAATCGAATCTAATTAGTTTATCATATCCTAGAAGAGTCCGAAAAATATTTTTATGAGATAATAGGTAAAGTCGTGTATCAAGTTAAACACAACCCAATGCCACAGATCCAACCATCTAAAGGTAGATTTAATTCATCTGTAGGATTAAAGATGTTGTAAATGCAGTAAACACTAATTTCATAACTACTACAGTTAGATTTCGTAAAGAAATCAAATTATATTAATTTCAATTGCCTTATAATAATAAACAGTAGAAAACTTAATTTGTTTACCTGAAAAAATTTTTAAATATAAAAGTGTTTATTTTATGTTCCAATAACGTTGTTTTATAGTGACGCATTAAAGCTTATGAACAAAAGTGTCTGCAGCTCCAGCCACATCCGCTTCAGAAACATAATTTCCTATCCATTAACTTCATAGCTTTTCAGACTTCCTTGGAGTTCTAAAATAACTAATTTCAGACTTGTTTGTGGGTTTATAGAGATACTGCGTTTATCTGCTTAATATGATATTAAATGTTTTTATTTATCGGTAAGAATATATATATATTTTACCAGAAATATTGAAAATAATACATATTTTATGAATGTCATATAAAATATTTCGAATATGACTTTTACAGTTATATTTTTTTTTTATATGCCAAGTTATTTTTTAAATTTAAAATTAATATGACAAAAGGAGAAAAACATAAATACTATCATTTAATAATTTATATATTTATTGCTTCTAATATTCCAACAAATTTTCTGAAATATACAACGTTTTATAGATATGTTTCTACGAAATCACTTTTGTAAGAGTAATTCTTATGGATGTATTTTTAAACGTAAAACTGTTTTCAAGCTAAAGGTTTAAGTAGTTTAGAATACTTTTACTATTAAAATTATGCAAACGTTTTTGACAGCCTATTTTAGATTAATAAACCTAGGATCTTGAATTTAGAACGTTTAAAATAGACAATATATTTCAAATAAATTTGTTTATAAGTTAATTGATATTGGTCTCTGGAATGCTTCCTAAGATTTCAATACTTCCTCACCCCCTTATTGAAAATGCTACCATATTACAAAACTTGACATCAACTCAATATTTTCAAAAATTATTTTATATCCTTAAAAGGCTTAATATATGACTTTCACGTGCTTAGTTTTTAGTTATATTATAATAATATATAATTCTTAGCTCACATACAGTAAGTATACGTCAAATTGTTTACCGATAAATACAAATGCAAATAAGTATTTGATTAGTAAATAAAATAAGTATATTTAATCCTCTACAGCAAATTTCTGTCCTTATTTACAGTTATACAGTAGTTGAAACATTTAAAAAACTAGATTTTCGATTTTGTCAAAGCATGGTATTTGATTGCTATCCACTCACGGATTCGACATTCATATTTGCTCTTATCTTATTAGTATCATAAGTATTAAAAATAAATAAAGAGCAAATAAATGCAGAATAAAATAGCCATTATTATATATTATTTATTACTAAGACACCGATCGAATAGATAAGGGCAAATATGAGGTGTGAACGAGTGTAGCCATTATAAATAACTAAGTCAACTTTTCCTTAGAATGAGCCATTTTTAGCCCAATAGCCAGTGCAACTAAGGGACCTACAGTTTTGTGAGGAATCCGAATCACGTACTATTGGTCTGATTTTGAGCTATTTCACAAACTGTATACTCGCTTCTCTTTCCTAATGCCCTGACCCTGACTACAGCCTAACTATTACACCCCATATTTCTTTTGAAGTATCCACGCCGTTGGTATGAGGAGAACCGAACAGAACCCACAAACTCCACAACACAATGTTCTCAAGTAGCTGGGTTACAACACTGCACCACCAGTGCCGACAGTTTATATGTAAATAATAAATACATTATGCTTTATGTCAAATTGCAGAAATAAGCTACGTTATTAGTGATATAATCATTAAGTTCTGTATTGTGTAAATAGTAATTCAAAGTATTAAATTAAGGACACGTTTCATAATTAAGTAACAGCTGACAGTCCATTTACGAGATAACAATTAAAATATATGTCATAGCAAGTCCACGAGTCCTTTTTTTATGACCACTCTATGGTAAAAAAGTGTGTGTGTGTGTGTGTGTGTGTGTGTGTGTGTGTGTGTGTGTGTGTGTGTGTGTGTGTGTGTGTGTGTGTGTGTGTGTGTGTGTGTGTGTGTGTGTGTGTGTGTGTGTGTGTGTGTGTGTGTGTGTGTGTGTGTGTGTGTGTGTGTTTTATGTGTGTTATGGCCCTTAGTTATGTTATATGTGTCCTAGAAGCTGATATTTTTGTAGATCATCCCATCCCTTGGAGAACTTTGACCTTGCAGCCCTTTGGGACCAAACCATTCCAATACTTAATCAATAAATACATAATCTGACCTTTTATTAGAAACAGAGTAAACATAATAACAAATGTAATCACATGAGAAAGTTACACAACGAAGATTATGTAGCAAACTCATTTTTATGGTTAATTCTTATGGTACTAAAGATCGGCATTAGGGGTGCACTGGTGTAATCCAGCTACTTAGGGACATTGTTGTGATGTATGTGACAGGCTCGATACTCGTTCCTCTTAATACCGATATGGCGTCTACTCAATGGTTGCTATCGGTGCAGACACTAGTATAGAGGTCTGGGTTGTCCCCGTTGGGTGGTTTTTAGTGTCCGGATATTGTGTATAGGAGGAAACTGAGTACCAGGCTTGTAAATCAGACTAATAATGTGTGATTCGGATTCCACATAAATCTGTAGGTCCCTTAGTTGCCCTGGCTAATAATAAATGGCTCTTTCTAAGGAACTTGGTAACAATGACTACACTCGTTTATCTACAATCATCACATTCATTCGCCCCTTATATTCACCCGAATCTCTATATCTTTTATTAACGTATTGTGATCGGTGTCTTAGAGATGAATAATAATTTTTATGATAAAAATACCTCAGGGAGAGATGGGGGCGTACTTTTATGACAAGAACGTATTTTTTAGATAGTATAATAACATCTTGAATTCATTTGGAGCTTAATCGCAATTTGTTGATTGAAATGTGAGATTGTATCTATACCTATAGTTGAATGAGTAGGTACACAGCTAGTTAATATAATATTTACTACTTCAATTTTAACACAAATTTATTGATTTTTTAACTGTTGTCACTCTAATGTAAATGTTACATATGATTTGAGATACACATTTTACTAAGAATAATATATAATTTTATATTCACGTGCTACCCCTCAGGCAGGACTGCAGGAGAAATAAGTACAAACTATAACTGCAATACTTGTGTTTAATGTGGATTTTAGTCTGTAAAACATCTGAAAGTGTATTTATATCAACAAATCTGAACAAACAAATATAAATATATTGTAACATTACATATGGCTCGAGTTTGTTTTAACAGGTAAAGATAAATTTTAATAGAAGAAGATTAATTTTATAAAGACACCAACTGGTTAAAAATATTAAATATCAACTGTAATATTCTTTTTATGGTATTTAAAATTTTTTTTTAACATTATTTTCATAGGGTATTTCACTTCATCTTTATGTAAATATGTAACATTATTGTAAGTCTGAATACTTCCACTGCTAGTGAAGGTTTACAGTGAAGTGTCTAAAGCTTTGTACATCAGAGGATAAACAAGAAGTCATAATAAGTAACCATTGGTATTCCAGTATTAATACACACAGATTACACATCATTATAAAGCTCAACAAGCGATCTTTCATAGTTCACTGATGTAGTGAATTTCCTTCGTTTTTATTTAAATAAACGTTATATTTCAGCTAAACGTTAAATTTTGTTGTTTTTAAATGGTTGACAATTAAAAATGTATTTTAATTAAACCATTACCTTACATAACTAACGCTGTGAATGGAAAACCCATTTAATATTACTACAGATTGATAGACAAAGACACCTTTGGAAAATGAAAAATAAAAAAACTAAATTTTGTTGAATTTAGTTTTTTTGAAAAGCCAAAATTACAGTGAATGTTATGTATACAAAAGCTTCTATTTACTATATTTTATTTAACTTCTTTTGTATAATATCACTCTTGCTTGTAGTGTAGTTTACAGAAATCTGCTGACCTATGTGCTTTATCGCGTGTAAATTTTATTCAAATTGTTGTGTTTAACATTTTAATTGCTTTTAGCGTTATTTACAGAAATTCATAAAAATTTAAATTGTTTTGCATTGTATTTCACTTGTTTTTAATTTTTACCACGGTGAAGTAAGGCTTTTAAGAGTTTAAAATTACTTAGAATATTTTCACGAAAATCCAAATAGATAATATTACTAAATAAACACATCTCTACATTACATTAAAATCAACTGCTGAGTAAAGACGTCCCCAAAGAGCTTTGAAAAACTATAAAGTTAATGGACAGGAAATTACGTCTCTGAGACGGAAGTGGAAGTTTCAGACAATTTTGTTCATAGACGTAACGGTATACTTCAATGTTGTAGCTGGTAATGGCCCATCACACTTTACTCTGGTAGTAATTTAGATATTTAATCAACAAGTCATTAAATATTGAAACGATATTGCAGTTTCAAGCGTTTCTTAAACTGATGTTGAATGTTTGATCATTATAATGCTAATAATGATTAGTGCTAAAATCGGTTTATGACTACTCTAATCGCCCTAGTGTAGCCTTATTAAAGCTACTATTTATTTTTGATATGTTGAACAACTTAAATGAGAGATTAAAATAAAACTTCTTCAATAATAAAAATTTTTCTTTAATTTTCTTCTTATAAATAACTTCAATATATTAAACTGGATTCTTCTTAAAATAATTATAAAAACGAAAATAAAAATCTCTTCTTTTATTGACTCAATGGAACATAAATAAATTAAAACAACTCTTCCAAAATAATAAATCAAATATCTTCAGACCAGATTATTAAATCAGAAAATTAAATCAAAAATTTCAAAGTTCAAAATTGTAATAAATTGCTTTAAAATTCTTTAAAACTTAAAATTTCTTCAAATTCAAAATTGCTTTAAATTTCAAAATTTTAAAAATTGTTTAAAATTGTAAATTCTTTAAAAAATTGCCTCCGGGAGATGTAGCTGTCCTGGAGGTTTAAATCCAAAAGTGACCACAACAAAGCTCGACCGGCATACACCCTCTCACTCACACGCGAACTAAGAAAATTGCCGTAAACGGTAAAGTAACACCGAACGGTTAAAATCGCCGTGTACTCGAAAGAGGATCGCACGTGGTCACACAAGAAGATATCGTCAAACTGCTCGAACGCCCGCAAGCTTCGACCCACGGACTTACCCCCTCTTAACTCTAGAAGCTAAACCAACCAATTAGAACCCTCTAAACCAGGACATCTGAACAGGAAAGGCACACCAAACATGTTGCTTTCAGAAAACATGGCGCATGAAATTGACAGGAAATTAACAGACGTGAAAATACTGGTTATTTAGCTAATTTATATGGGAAAAAATTACTTTTTTATTTGAAAGGGGAAGATTCTGAATTTTTCTCAAAACTTGGAGAATTTATATCGAAAACTTTTTGAAAACAAACCAAACTCCTAAACCTCTCAGTTCTTACAATATTTAACATTTTCTAAATACAATTTTCTAATTTAATTATAGTGAAACAATTAACAATTGTTACACTATATACATAAATATTACGCCAAAAATTTTCATAATTGTGAAGTAAAAATTCGTCTGACAGATCGTGATAAAATTCATCGTTGAAAAAATGGCATGGACAAACTGGAACTGATGTAAAACTAGTAAACTAATATACATTTAATTTTACACTTACGTAAAATGACATAAAATTTTATATAAGTTTTTTGAATAGTCACTATGAAAATTGTTATTGTTATTTATGGTTTGTCAGTGTCATTTACGTACATAATTCTGGATAATATTTGTTTCTAGTCTGTCTTTAAAATATGATGAACAGACATGTTAGTGTTTATGTCATTCTATAATATATTACTCTTTTTTGTCATAGAGCTAGTTTTATGAGAAAAACTTAAATTAACATTTTTAAATATTAGAACAAAGCAGTGTGGAAGATATTGTTTGTATTCCATGGCCTCTGCAGTTCTAAACTAGATTAAAGGCCACCAATTTAAACAAGGTTAAAGTAGTAAAAACATATTCCGTTTCATTTTAGTTATTTTCTCCGAAGACTTATGTAAACAAAAGCTAAGTCTCTCCCTCCTTATAATTTTACATGATTATTTACTGAAACTTTATAATTGACATACAATCTTAATCATATTTACTATTGATGAAGTTTATCTTTCAAAATGAATAACACTTGCATATGTCCAATTGACTGAACTAACATCACGTAGTGATGTAACAGGTGTTATTGAAATCATAATGGTAAAATGTTCATAATGATTCATTTACTATCTTATACTTTAATTACAAAAACTATGTTATCTCATACATTTAAGCCTACATATATATTTGAACTTTATGATGGTATATATGGTTGAACTTTACGATGGTATGTATAGTTGAACTTTTTCATATGATTTTAGATGCAATATTGACAAAAATATGTCTTGCTGAAATAAAATACGAGATATCCCATTCACTAATAAAATTATTAAATTACAAATCTACAAATGCTGAGCTATGGAGAAAAAAACTTGTTTGAGAAATATTTGTACTATAATCGTTAACATTTAAAATATCACTTTTACAAGCTCTTATCTGTTATGAGCTTGTAAAATATGACTGTTTGTTAAAATATGAAAAGGTGGTGTATAAATTTATGTTTAACATACAAGCACTTTATACGATGATATTTATCATGCTATGACCGATGAACACATTTGAAACTAAATTTTATTATGTGCTGATGAATTTCGTCATATTATAGGAAGTAGATGAACAAAAAGTGTTGTTAGTGCAATAAAATGTTGCAGTTTAATTATTCCTTGATTAAGGACTTCAAGGCATCTTTTTTAAAAACTGTTTCATTATTCTAAAAAGATATCTTTCTTTGTTTTGTTTAATATATCTCTTTTAGAATAATTAAACCGTTTTTAACAAAGATGCCTTGAAGTCCTTAAACAAGGAATAATTAAAGTGCAACATTTTATTGCACTAACAACACTTTTATGCAAACAAAGAAGCTGATTATTAATTTATTCATGCACAATTGAAACTAATTACTCAAAGAAATAATAACTGTGCATATACTAGATATTTTCAAATAGGAGCATTTTATAAGTTTTCAATGTTACGTCCAATATCCAGTGAGAAACTTTATAACCCAAAAATAATAAATTACGCAAACACAGACCTTGCATAATTGACAATTAGGAAACGGGTTAGTCAGATAGTTCAGTTATTTCTTATGTAAGATTACTTCCTCAATCCCAAAGGTTTGTAATTTTAATACTTAATCATCTAGGTTGTCCAGGCCTCACTCACTTAAGTTTTGATTAGACAACATGTTAATGAACAATTATTTATATGTGATGATCCTCATAGATTATTGATCTGTGTGGGTAACTCATCAGACAGACTAAGGGGGAGAATCAGTAGCCTACAGTACAAAGTGAATATTACTGATAAAACCTGACGGTGAAGGCCAGGATTTGAACTATCTCTACCTCAGGTACAAAGTCCTGACGCTGTAGTCAGCTCGACTACCGGCAAATGTCGAATGATTTTATGCTGAAGGTTTAAATTGCAAAAATACAACACGTATAGATGCTGGAAAATATGTAATTTTTAGTTAAGAGGTAAAATATTTTTACTACTGACATTTTAAATTGATACTTTAAACAACTTACTCCAAGATAAAATGCAACAGTGACATTATTTCATATATGTTTGTCGATTCCTATTCCCCTATATTTATATATGCATTTACTCGTATGTTAATGAAGCTGTTTATATTTACATTATAAATTTTGTATTATATATACATTTATATAATACTAAATATATAATCGTGGCTATTCAGTACCTTCATCTTAAAATTGCCATAATGAAATGGACCACAATGATAGGGTCGGTCAGAAAGTGATCTGCACGTTATATTTAGTGAATAAAGGGGTTTCAGAGGTTGAGGGAATCGTTACACCTCTCAGCTGTCGTACATCACGGACATAACTAACTTATGACTTCATGTGTTCAACTTCCGCAACAGTGTTTAGTTAAAAATAAAACTTTAATATACTATACACATTTGTATATTTTATATATCTCGTTTACATTATTATTTATTGTGTTATTGTTACTATTGATTGTTACTCGAAAAGTAAATAATGATTAAATTTAATCGTTCTAGGCATCAATCGTTAGTATTAATCAAACCAACCAGTGTTCTCTTCCGCTAGTAACGTTGTGGTAACGTAGTGTATAAGGCTTGGTACTACCCTTCCAGCCCACGCCCTACCGTCTAAATATTTGCCATGACAATATTAAATAGAATAACACAGTGGTGGAGGAGTCGTTCTCTCTCTCACTTCCACCACTTATTCCATATATATCACATAAGTGCATTCAGTAGGTCACTTTCTAACAGGCACTACATTCTCTTTATGTAATTTCTTGTGGTTTACAAAATACTTAAAAACAGAGTCTAGGATATATTCATACATGTATTATTAATGATACAAATACCGCACACCATAAAATAAAAGCATTTGGTAAGATAATAAAATAAAATGATAATTTAATATCAAAGTCTTGTTTAGTATACACTTGGCATGGTTCTCTGTACCTAAGTTGTTTCTAGGGTAGTGTAGTAGTATTACATTTATTCATACCCCCATTGAGAATGTATGTGTTGTGAATTAAAGATATAGTAAGTAGGGCAGTAAAAATTGTAAAGTAGGGGGACTTAGGTGTCTTGGATACATGAGTCTGTGGTAGAGTATTCATAGAACCACTGTCCCACAAGCTGTGAGTACGTGTGGTTACTGGATGAATATTGAGATTACAGATGGCGTCCTAATGCACCTCGAGGTGCCTTGGATACATGAGTCTGTGGTAGAGTATTCATAGAACCAATGTCCCACAAGCTGTGAATACGTGTGGTTACCTGATGAATATTGAGAGTACAGATGGCGTCCTAATGCACCTCGAGGTGCCTTGGATACATGAGTCTGTGGTAGAGTATTCATAGAACCAATGTCCCACAAGCTGTGAATACGTGTGGTTACCTGATGAATATTGAGAGTACAGATGGCGTCCTAATGCACCTCGAGGTGTCTTGTATTTGTGTATTCATGTACACACCAAACGGCAGACTTGTCATGTTAACATCCTATAAGTACAAAAAATGCAAAATAAAAATACTACACCAGGAAGAATGTACGTCCTAAGGAATCCCTATTCAGTGTTACCGTCACACAACACACATTTATAACAGTATAAGTACAATCAAAAATATTATTATGTAGTGCAGTGGTGATAGATTTCGGAAAATCATGTTCACCATTCTCAAACTAGATGATTTCCAAGTGGTAAAACATGGTGAATATAATTTCTAAATCACTAATTTCTAGAATAAAAACGTGTTAAAAATGTGTATTCAGTTAAGTAGAAAAGTTATGATTTTATATGTTCAATTATTGCTCTGCAGTGTGTGGAGGATTTTCTCGAATGACCATATATTTTTATTAACTACTTGTACCACTGTATGAGTATGTTGAACGGGTGGGCCAGTAGAACTATAGCTGTTTGAGGGATACTAAGGCGTCCGGACTTTGAGCTTGGGTTAGAGATAGCGCTGGTTCTATTCCGACCGAGACTGGAAGATTTGTCAGTAATATTAACCTCCTACTGTACTGGTTCACCCCCTTACTCTGTCTGAAATTAGTTCCTCGCACAGATCAATGGGCTATGGGGAATTGGCAGGGTAAGGTTAAGAAGGAGACGGCCTCTCCTTATAAAAAAAATATCTGTACTTGTATGAGGGCCATTCTCATTGTTAATCTATATAACTAAATTTTTAAATCAAAAAAATAATTTACAAATTTAAATTTGCACTAAAATGTATGGCAAACATATTTAATAGTTTCAGTTTTGAGACTAAGCTTGTGGCTTCCAATACATTTTACATAGGCTACTCTACATAGTTTATCATCTTTAATTTGTTTCTAAATGGTAGTTTTTTACGCTAAGATGATTTTAATGTTTCAGAAATTCTTCAAACAAAATATATCTGCAGAATATTTAGAAAGTGGTTACCAAAGGCCATCAAATTAATAGTAAAAATACACTGATGTATTAGAATCCAATTAGACTAAATTTAATTAACCCTTAATGCCAGAAAGAGTAAAATTCTGTTGAGATGTGGATGTTGATGAAATGACGACGCAACGCTTCTCTGAAATAACTGATTCATTGCCTACTCAAAACATATTATTCCTGTCCTAGAATATTTTATCTCTTAGAGGTAATATTAGTTAATCAAATTTCCCTAAACAAAATAATTTAATTTGTAAGGCAGTGCTTACTGTAATTGTTTTCCTACAAGTTTAATACATGACAATTTTTAAAATGATTAAAACATTTACAATAATTGTTAGTATTTAGTGTGACATATATTTTATACGTAGTATTTTCAGTTGAAAACAAAATACTTTGTCTATTGTAAAACTTAAATTTTTGTTCAAAACTTTCTCACATTCAAATGGCACTTATTGTGTAGTTCAGACATTTTAAAACAAACCTCAACAATTGAACACTTCCGCCACATTCATTTATAGTCTACTTCTGTTGAACTAGACCATATTGTTGCCAGTGACGTCGACTAATGAAAATTGGAGTAATATAAACTACTTTTAACATTAATACCTTTACACTTTTCTTGAGTAAAGGAACGGTTTAAATAATATATTTTCGCAAAAGCTAACAATTTGTTTATTACAAAAGCTATAAAATTATGATAAAGAAAATATTAGCATTATTATAGAAATAAAATAAGACATTTGTTCAATAATCATCCCATTTGTTTTTAAATTAAAGATCTTGAAATATGTTTGAGATAGTTTTTGGCTGATTTAATAATAAATGTTTTGTGTAACTATAAAAGCTCATTCTTTTTTTCCGTGTAAATGTGTTATTAGTAAAATTTAGCTATAAGATAATTTAGGGTACTTTCATTGGAGGTGATGGTAAAATTCATGTATATTTTTCTTAACAGAAGTGTTATAGTACAACAAAATATGGGTTCCCTTCCTGAAACAGAAATACTATATCATTCCCTAGGTGCATTGTTCCCAGACCGAAGGAAGGATTGTTTGATTTGTCGATATTAACTCTGGTTTTGTATTCGTGCTCAGCTGTACACGTTTGGAAATCACATGTTGTGGATAAACCAGAACCCAGTAGTCTAATATTGATGACCTTGGGGAAGGTCAGGCCTGAAAAACATCAATACACTTCTAGCCTTTCTCCGTTTGTGATGGAAGTAGAATAGTTTGAGTGCATTTATTATGTAGTAGTGCTTTGTTGTTCAGCTGAGGGAACATTTTGTAGTACATGTTGTTGATGAACTAGAACCTAGCAGTCTAATATTGATGACCTTGGGGAAAGGCATCATTTTTGTACACATACAATCTGTCTACATGGTATGATGGAAGTAGGGTAGTTTTAGTGTTTGGTTCTGTAGTAGTACTTTGTTGTTCACCTCAGGGGCTGACATTTAATATAACATCAGCTGTTCTAAATCGGATATTACATTAAATGTTTTAACTCAATATTACGACCGGCAAAGCGGGTGGGTTCAGCTAGTTTTAAACATAAATAGAAGACTTAATAAGTATTGTAATTGATGACTAGAATCAGTGTACATATTATTTTATTTCGTACCAGTAAAACTGTAATTTTATTGAATGTTGAGTTATTTAAAAAAAACCAACAATACTTTATTTTGTTTACCAACCAACAATATTTTTAATCTAAACCCTACATTCTGCAAGAGTGAATAATTTATGTACGCTTTTGTTCTAATTGTCATCTATATCTCGACTTTGGCTTTGCTGTCACTTAAAATTACCAATGATCTAATGATTTGTACTACACTCACATAATTTATGCTAATACTCCTTTGCATTGGGTGGACCAGAACCTAGTACTCCAATATTAATGACCTTGGGGAAGGACAGGCCCGAGGAGCATCATTGTTGTACACATCCAGTCCGTCTACATGTTATGATGGACGTAGGGTAGTTTTAGTGCATTGGTTCTGTAGTAGTGCTTTGTAGGTCACCTTAGGGAATTACATGTTGTGGATGAACCAGAACCAAGTAATCAAATATTGATGACCTTGAGGAAAGTCAGGCCTGAAGGGCATCACATATTGTACACATCCTGTCTTATGTTATGTTATGATGGACGTAGGGTAGTGTGAGTGCATTGGTTCTGTGGTAGTGCTTTGTTGTTCATCTCAGAGAAGCATATGTTGTGGCTGAACTCTGGTCTGCCATAGTAGTAAAATATTGGTGACCTTAAGGAAGCTCAGGCCTGAAAGACATCAATCCAGACTGTCTACATAATATAATGGATGCAGGGTAGTTTGATTGCATTGTTTCTTTGGTTTTGTTGTTTTGTTCATCTCAGGGATTCACATGTTGTGGATGAACCAGAAACTAGTAGTCTAATATTGATGTCCTTGAGGAAGGTCAGGCCTAAAGGGCATCAATGTCGTACAAAGCCAGTCTCGCTACGTTGTGTGATGGACGTAGGGTAGTTTGATTGCATTGTTTGTGTGGTAGTGCTTTTTTGTTCGCCTCAGGGAATCACTTGAACCTAGTAGTCATATACGGATGACCTTTCGGAAGGGCAGGCCTAAAGGGCATCAATGTTGTACACAGACAGTCTGCCAACATGGCGTGACGGAAGTAGGTAGGCTAGTGTATTGGTTGCAAAAAATGCACCAGTAAATTAATAAAGCATTTTAATTTGTTACACTTATTTTATTGATTTACTCATAAATTATATGTTTCTTGCTGTTTATTGTATGTTATTTTATTATATAACTTTAAGACAATTTATAATGGACTGCTTCAGACTAATTCTGTAACAATTTAATAGTTTAATTGTTATCATATATGAATTTTACATACTTGATTTAAAAACTGTTCTGATTTGTTCTTATTAAATTAATAAGATGAATAAATATTTCCTGCTTTTTGTTTTGATGCTACAAAGTATATATAAAAGACACATTGAACTGTTGCTACTACTTAGTCCGTACTAGTACTAGCGAATGTGTTATATTGCTATAAATAGTTTATACTATCAAATAAAAAGAAGATAATCTTTATAACAAGCTTTTAATATACCGTTAGAATTTTTTCGTACCTTACTTGACGTGTCCACTGGTTATTATAAGATTATGCAACTAGTATAAAAGAGGTATCTGATGTGATTGTATCCTTAAAATCGAAGAGCTCATTCGGTTGGGATGAAATTTCACCGAATCTTCTTAAATTCTGTTCTCATGAATTAGCTTTGCCCCTAACATTTCTTATAAATCAATCATTTTTATCTGGCACATTCCCCTCAAAATTAAAAATATTCTATCATCAAACCCTTTCATAAAAAAGACAATAGATCAATTATCGGCAATTACAGGCCAATTGCTTTGGTCCCAACAATTTCTAAAGTGTTCGAGAAAATCATTCTTGCCCGACTAAGTTCTCATTTATCAAAGTTTTCTGTAATTTCCAAAAATCAACATGGGTTTCAACAGAGTAAGTCCACATAATCAGCTTTATATGATTTTACAAATCATGTACTTAGCGCCTTGGATGGGTCACGGAAGACTCTGGGTGTTTTCTGTGACCTGTCAAAGGCCTTTGATTGTATTGATCACACAGTTTTGTTCTTAAAACTCAACCATTATGGAATTAGGGGTGTAGCCTTGGATTGGTTCAAATCTTTCCTGTCCAGCAGAAAACAATGCACCTTTGTTAATGGTCCGTATCACTCCTGTGAGTCTTCTTGGGCCAAGGTGCATATGGGTGTTCCACAGGGTTGCATTCTCTCCCCTATTCTATTTTTACTTTATATAAATGATTTATATAGTAGAGAGAACAATGAAAATATAGTGATGTACGCTGATGATGTTTCTCTATTGTTGTCAAGTAGAGATGCAATTGAATTGAGAGCAAGTGTTTCTCGGGTAGTCACAGAGGTAAATGAATGGTTTGAGGACAATGGTTTGTTGTTAAACATTAATAAAACAAAACATATTAATTTCACTACAAAAATTCAAAAAAATAAATCACATAATATTTGTGACGACATAATTGTGAACCCTAAACAAACTCTACAGAACGACACATCTGTAGTGTTCCTCGGTGTGACTGTTGACGAGGCTGTTTGCTAGAGACTGCACATCGAAAAATTCATGCGTCGTATCAATTCAGGTACCTTTGCAATAAGAATATTAAAAGCTTCGTGTAATAGAGATATCCTTCTTGACGTGTACCGAGCTTATTGTGAGAGCATAATTTGCTATGGATTGGCTATCTGGGGAGGTTCATCCTCTCTGGAAAGAGTTCTTAAATGCCAAAAAAAGATCTTAAGAATAATTTTTGACGTCAATGACTCTCATTCATGCAAAAGCCTGTTTATAGAAAGTAAAATAATGACCATTCATTCTCTTTATATATTTGAGGTTTTAATTTTAACATTCAAAAAATATTGACGCTGAGGCCAAAATAGGAAATTTCCATTCATACAATACAAGGCATGGGGAGGCACTATGCTACCCAAATCATAGGTCATCAAAATTTGAAAAAGGCCCAGCTTATATGGGATTACATTTTTTTAACAAATTGCCACTAAAAATTAAAAAAGAAACAACATTTCAAAATTTAATGATTTAGTAAAGTTCTTTCTTCTTTCGCATGTCTTCTACAGTGTAAATGATTATCTTGATATGGAAAGTGCCAAGTTTTGATTGTTTTAAATTATTTGAATTTATAAATAACAGTTTGATCCAATTGGCAACATTATTCAATGTATGCTTAAACATATATTTTGACTGTTCAAAGTTACAACTATTTCATACATTCGACTACCTCACATGTCTGTAGTACAAGATTATTAAATATAAATTAATTGATACAGTATTAATTAGTAGTAGGTATAGTTAATTTGACAAGACACAAAATTTGTACAAATAAAATTTATAATTGTAACAAATATTATGTGTTAATAAAGGATTTGATTTGATATGCTTATTATTTTTTTCGTACCTTGCTTGACGTGTCCACCGGTTATTATAAGATTATGCTTATTATTTTGTTCGTACCTTGCTTGACGTGTCCACCGGTTATTATAAGATTATGCTTATTATTTTGTTCGTATATTGCTTGAAGTATCCACCGGTTATTATAAGATTATGCTTATTATTTTGTTCGTACCTTGCTTGATGTGTCCACCGGTTATTATAAGATTAAGCTTATTATTTTGTTCGTACCTTGCTTGATGTGTCCACCGGTTATTATAAGATTAAGCTTATTATTTTGTTCGTATCTTGCTTGAAGTATCCACCAGTTATTATAAGATTATGCTTATTATTTTGTTCGTATCTTGCTTGAAGTATCCACCAGTTATTGTACGATTATGTTTATTATTTTGACGTTTTCCATAAAATGTTAACAATGAATAGTAACATATACTTACGCACAATTCTGTACATTTTTATCTCAACAAAGTTTCGATTCAAATCAAAATTGTGATAGCTTAATTATATTTAATTGTTTTATTGCATAAACAAGTACCATTTGCCTTAAAGACTGGGTAGAATGCATAACTCAATATAATCAGCTCATGTTTAGGAATGTTTAATTATTGTATGATGCTGTTAAAAGATATTATATATTTTTTTTAAACAATTTAAATGTAATAAAGGCTACTATCTATTAAATTGCTATTTATTACTATCTATCATGTACCACTGACTCATTCAATCATCGCTATATGAGTCAAGCTAGTCCATCTAAAAAATTACTAAGCCTACGAGGTTGAAATGTTGGATAATCAAAGGTCTTATTTTCAATTTGTGCGTGTAAATCAAATTTGATAATTTACGGCCTCTAAGATTAGACTTACAGATTTTTCTAGACTGTGAAACTTTTTTATCTAGGAGAAAAAACTGTTTTCAATCGGAAAATTAACAATTTAGTGTTAAAGCATGCATAGGCAGATCATGTCCCCAAGTAGTTGGATTACAGCACTACACCACAAATGCCGACTATTTGAATAAATAAGTTATCTTTTCCTATTTACATTTAATTATAATACATGGAGAAACACAATATTTTATTGATTCAGACTCAAATATAGTACTTTGTGCCCTCTAAAAGTAGACTTACAGGTTTTTCAAGACTTTAAAACTTTTTTATCTGAGAGAACAAACTGATTTCAATCGGAAATTTTTGGATTTATAATATATATATATATTAATGTGATATATATAATCCATTTACCACTCATCACTATTTCTCCAAAACTATACGTCCAATTGACTTAATATTTTGTACATAGGTTTATCTTGGCCCCTAAAGGCTCACTAATGAAATATTAGTCCCACTGGCCTCCAAATTCCCATGGTACTCTTATTGTCCTATATTAATTGATTTATTTATTTTATTGACAGCTGTTAAATAAAAACAAAATGAATTGAATAAAATTGTGGTAAATTAAAAATAATTCAGTTCAGAGAAAATTATACATAACAACAGCTGTTCCAAATTGGATATTATATTAAATGTTTAAACTAAATATTACCACCGGCAGAGCAGGCGGGTTCAGCTAGTTGTCAATTTAAATAGAAGTCTTAACGAGTATTGTAATTGATGACTGGAATCATTGTACATATTATTTTATTTCGTACCAGTAAAAATGTAATTTTTTTAATTGTCAGTCATTAAAAAAAAAAACCAAAAATACTTTAATCTTTTTAATCTAAACCCTACATTTTGCAAGAGTGAATAATTAATGTACACTTTTGTTCTAATTTTCATTTATATCTCGACTTTGGCTTTGCTATCACTTAAAATTACCAATGATCTAATGTACTACACTCAGATAATTTATGCTAATACTCCTTTGCAATAGAGTTATCATTTCGTAAAATACAAATTATGTACACTAACATCATTTGTTAATGTTATTAACAAGCATGTTGTGTTTTCTACGACCTATATCTATTTTTGAACTAGTGATAACAAAATGTATCAAAGTTTTGGATAGTTTAATTCTAGTAAAGCGTTTTTAAATCAAATTACATAACTGTTCATTACTAAGACCTGATAATATAAATATGGGTGAATGTGAGGGACGAATAAGTGTCTTGAGAATAGATAAATGAGTGTAGTTATTGTTATTAACTAAGGCTAACTTTTCGTTAGGAAGATACATTTTATCCAGAGCAACTTACTGCTTTACATGGAATCCGAACCTTGTAGTATTGGTCTGATTTTGAGGTATTTGATAAGCCTGATCTCGGTTCTCTTCTCTAACTCAACATTCGCGTCCTGACTACCCAACATGGACACCCCAGACCTCTCTACTAATATCTAGATTGATGGCAACCATTGATCGAACATTTTGCCGTTACTAAGGAGAACGATCTTACTGTCGAAGAACAAACTGTAAACATTCGAGTTTGAAACATCACTGTAAAGAAACTAATTACACTAAAAAATTAGAAATGACTAAAATTTACCTTGTTTATTTCTGAGCTTTCGAGTGTAAAAAATTGTTTATCTATTAACAGTTTTTTATTGACGGGTAGATTTAAAAAAGATCTTGATTTCTAACGCTCTTACCAAAACGTCGACTTTAAAAATATCTCTGATAAAAACCTCTGGTCAGATTACATTGAAACTTTCATAGATCATTTATCAACTATTTAATAACTTATGCTATAGTTTTATGAACTTTGATTAATTAACAGAATTTTCTTATGGAAAATCTAAAACATCTTTTTCTAGTAATTGAGTAGGCATGTGAAATCGAATAAAACTTCGTTTTGTACATCACAATACCATCATTTCAAAAAAACTAACGAATGTTTACATAACATAATTGTATGAATTTATATGGATTAATAATCAAACGCAGGGTAGTGTGTAGCGGCGTGTAAAGTTATAGCGCTCTCTTGACTACCGCACTACACAAAAGCGCTGCCACTTTGAACAGCCAGCGTTAAAGGCCTGTTAATATAATCTTTAAATGAAATCACAGCTAAAACTTTAATTTTAATTAGATTTTTTTTAGAACCTCATACACGTCAACTGTTATCAAAAATATAACAGTTAATTTACAACGTTTAGGTCAAAAGAGAGACCTGTAAGACGATTTGTTAGTGTCTAAAATTGAACTGTACCTCCCAGACCCAACTAACATTAAATTTCTTGGTAGTCGACAGTTAAAATGGACCTAACTAACTAGGCTGATATCCAGTTGCACCGGCGGTCAAAGGAATTTCCACGGGTCAAAACATTCCTCCGTCCGAAAAGTGTCCAGATGCACCGGTGGTCAAAATCTACCCACCTCACTTATCCCCGCTGCAAATTCCTTCGACCGCCGGAGCCGGTGCAATTGGAAGGCCCCTTCCTTCCCCACCCCACTACATTTCTTCAAACATAGTTTATAAGTGTTTAACAATTTCGCAATGGAATATTCTATCAAACACTTGCCGATGTTTCGTGGCACATACTAATGGTAGACCATAGCAGGTTCTAACTAATAAATATGGTAACTATGTATTTAATGTTTAATTTTGTGTTTATCCGTGGCAACACTAACATCTAACCTAACCTAACCTAACCTAACCTAACCTAACCTAACCTAACCTAACCTAACCTAACCTAACCGACTCATGACTCATGTCATAACAAAGGGTGTGGAATTTGGCACGGTCAGCTTGGGGTTACTGTACTAGGAATCCGGCCTGGTTGGACTTTCCCGGCTCATGTCATAAACAAGGGCCTCTGGTGCAATTGGAACACCCCCCAAAAGGGGCTCCGGTGCATCTGGACACATCAGTTTGGGGCCGATCCCTGACCCCGGTGCAATTGGAAATCTCCCAACTAACTAAACTTAACTTCACACTTTATAGCAGAGAAAAAAGTAGGCATATGAATTTAACTGACTTTGCATGTGTTGACATTAGACATACACGTACAGTTACATATGTTACATTAGAACTACCCATACGTGTATGGGTTAGACCCGCCCACCCATACACGTACAGTGGTATTGAATAACACTGTACGTGTATGGGTGGGCGGGTGGGTCAATACCACTGTACGTGTAGCCTACTGTATGTCAATAACACTGAGCGTGCAGATGGTGGGTTGATACAAATTGCCAATGTAATTAAATTGTTACGTATAATTAATTTTCTATTACCATTTTTCTCCCTCAATTCTAAAAAAAATTAAATAAATAAATAAAAATGTTTAATAAAACATAAAATAAAAAATGTACAACGTTCATTGTAAGATTTTATTCATTTTTAATAGTTCCTAGTAGGTTTAATCGCAATAGATGTAAATTGTTACATAAAAACTGTTGTATGAACATTAATAAACTACAAAATTATAATTTGTGAAACAGAGTTTATGTGGGAAGTAAGAAAAGATTCAAGATTAATTTATTGACACAATATGAACTGTTACAGTTTTCTATGCAAGTCATAATACAAAAATAACATCATTAATCAAGAACATAAAATAATACACAAATAACATCATAAGTAAATTAATTCTAAGAAAATTTTTCACTATAGCCTACATTTAAGCCAATTTATGTACACACAGAAAAAAGTTTTTTATATCCACATAATAAAATAAACGGAAAATGTAATATTTTACATTGACTAATATATAATCTAATATAGTACTTTTTCATGCTCAAAACTAATAAAATAACAGACAAGAAGGGTCAGGTAAGAGCCTGTAGATCTAACGGCACTAACATTTTGGGGCTGCAACACTTCTTTGAAAGGTGAAAGTATACATTTGAAATCCCCACTAACCACTGTTTTATTTGAAAAAAATACATCTTTGGTAAACCTTTTTGTTATTTTAAGGATTATTAAATAAAACTTACATACTGTTGAAAACCTGGTTAATTTTTAAGGCATTTGGTATTATAAATGGTTTTGAACATATAAATATTATAATATATATTAACTATGTGTATTCTGACAAAACTAACTGTAGTTGTACATGTGAAAAACGTATTCTAAGGCAATTTTCTTTAGTATACAACGGTAGCTTGACAAATAAAACATTTATTTCAAGAAATTTGTTTTAATGTGGGGGGTTATGGGCCCACATACCATTAAGCACAGTGGCATTGACCCTCACCAACCCATACAGGTACAGAGGTGATATGGGTCGGTGGGCGGGTCAATATCATTATATAAACTATTTTACCATTCAGGTTAAATGTCACCTTAAACATTTTGGCTGAAATAAGACAATGGTAAATATTTATGGTAATCAACACCATCGCTAACTTTGTGAAAATTATCTATAAGACTCTCTGAGATGAAAATGTTCCCCGTTACTTTACAGACAATTTATAACAAAAACCACTAATATTTTACTTAATTCTATCTAGATATAAGCTTGCTGTTTAGATTGTTTGAGCTTTCTGATAATTGGAAAGTGAATGTCAGGTGGATCGAAAACTGAAAATGAAACTGAAAGTCAAACATTCACAGTGTAATATGGAATATAGATGATATTAGGCTCTCTCAGATAATTAATTAACTTAAATAATAAAGAAAATACCTTTTTGTATACATTGATATAATAAATTAAACTGAACAAAAAATTTTATATTTCTATTGACTAACATATAATCTAACCTAGTACTTTTTTTAAAAAAAAGGCCGTCCAATTATCATGAATTCAATTACCTGTGATTATCTACGTAAAGCATATTGCATCTCAAAAACTGTTCAAATCATCAACTCTATCATTCTACAGTTAACATATAAATAGAAATTGGTGAAAGTAATATTTTCTAAATTTATACTATTATATTGTAAACATCACAAAGTCAATAATAAAACATACTATTATTATTGTTTCCATTTACAGTACTTCTTTTAAACATTTCGATATCCCTTGAACAACACTCAATCAACATTCACCTATTCTTCCTCTTAGCTCTCCAAAAACTCTATATTTCACCATGATACTTTTCCTTTTTTTATGCCTTGTAATTTTTGCTTACTGATAAAATGTTCTATTTTACTTCCCTCTAAAAGCATGTCTGTCATTGATTTCTACTGCTGAAATTTTACATTTTTCCTGTTCTCCTGAAATTCTTTCGTCCAATAAGTCTTTATTTTGCTTGAGTTGACTATGTTAAATATTTTTTTAACAACCCTATCTTCTCTCATGCTGTGAAGATGCCCGTATAATTTTAGGCGTTTTTTTAAACCTTTGTGATAGTGTCTGCTTTTTGTACAATTTCTTTGTAGGTTGTTTCATCCAAATCATAATTCTGAAGACTTCCTAGTTGATTTTCCAGAATATTTCTCTTTATTGCTCTTCGATTTCATGAATACATATAATATAAGATATATACATTTAAGTACAGTACGTTTTAATCAAATGCATCAGAACATGGAAGTATATGTAGTATTTGGAATTATAATATCGCTTTAACAATAAGGTATTTTAAAGTAAATTGTATAAAATGAAGATACTAAAATATAATTAAGCAATCACATCATAATAATCACTAACGTTCACGTCAACATCTAGTTAAAGGCACTAAAGTGCACCATTAAGTAATCACGTAACCTTCAATAGAAACCCCCACTGCAAGACGTTCTCGCTATACACCCCCTTAGGGGCTTGCACCTGTGTTACCCAGGCTTCCTCTAGGCTATGTATAACCCATATGCAATGTTACACTTTGCATGTTACATGATGTTTATAATGCTAACAACTGGATTATGTATCCAGCCCGCAAACCATACCAACGAACCTTTCAGTACTGATGTCTGTAAT
Organism: Stictocephala bisonia; assembly: GCA_035578905.1. Classification (NCBI taxonomy): domain Eukaryota; kingdom Metazoa; phylum Arthropoda; class Insecta; order Hemiptera; family Membracidae; genus Stictocephala; species Stictocephala bisonia. Next base: position 379,055 of record JAQJVL010000082.1, read on the forward strand.
TAGAGATAATATTTTTGTTAGGCAATGTGAACTACCAAGTGTATCATTCAAAGCTTTTAAAGATGTATGAAGATATGTTAGTACTTAAATAAAACAAAATAATCTAAAGAGATTTTTTTTTAATTTCCGGTTTGTTTTGAAATTTTTTACGTAAATTTATAACTCGTAGTAATGCTAATATTATTTAGCAACCATTATTACAGTTATTTGGTTGGCCTCTTAAAATGGGTAAATAAAATCTTTTTGCAAAATTTTAACATTATATATCAAGGTGTTTTGGATTCAAATCCTCACCTCCAACCTCCTTTACAATTAATTTAGTAAATGCTTACAAATTTGACTGGTATGACTAGATAAGAATGGCATACCCTAACAAATTTCAAATGTATTATATACATCCGTACTGTATGTGGCACAAAATATCATTTCCTAAGTTGTGCTCTCGCTAAATTGTAAGCAATATTTAATATTACAATATGTATGTAACTCTCCTTTAGGAACGTTAAATATATCAAATTTACTCAAAATTAATTTTAATAAAATAGATCTTACAATAAAGACTTCGAATTAACCCTCTCACTTCGAATTAACCCTCTCACTAGCACTTAAACTCATATTTACAACATTACAAACGCTTTGACCCTAGTTGAATTAGTTGACCCTAGATAAATACTTTGCAAGTATATGCATTGACGTATATATGATAACAGAATGTTGTGATATACCAAGCTTGTAAAATATTAAATGGATAACGTGTATGATTTGAATGTTCAATATGTTACAAGATGTAACTTGTGTGATATTGAACAAAAACCAATATCATAACTGGCACAATTGGACTACTTTGTATATCAATAGTAAGTATTAGGAGTAAGGGGACTACTCCAGTACGCCCCTAAAGCGTTAGATCAAAGAACAATCATCAACATCCCTTATGCCACAGTGAGGCATCTGGGCCCTGCCAGACAAGAAGACAGATGTGTGAAGGGTTGATGTTGTTGATTAAGGGTGACCAATCTTGAAAAAAAAAAAAGAATAGCTTAGCCTGCTTCCATTATCCTAGATAGGAAAGTTGTATAGTCTAGAAAATTCTATAAGTCCACTTTATGAGGGTTGTAAATTAGTGCAATCACGTCATAGTTTGTAGTAATGACCACAAGAGTCTGAAGAGGCTGCCGTAGGCTGTCGGTGATGTTAGTTTTAATCCCATAAGAACGATGTTTTTTTAACCGGACTTAAGATCACGCGTATCCAAACTAAACAGTTATTTCTAAACAGATTTTCTCTAAACAAATTGCATTTAATCAATTATGAAATCACCCGATAGAATGTCTTTGTGAATTCGTACTTAGGTTTATAGAAAAATACAAAAATATTTAATTGCAAGTTTTTATTTTTACCTAGTTTTCAAAACTATGTGTATGTATTCAAAATATTAAAAGCAAACCCAATGCGTAATATGGAAACGTTTAAAAAGACATACACAACTTTTAGTCAATAAATAATGAAATGATATGGATTCACAAATAACATTGTTCTTATGGGATTAAAACCAACATGGCTGACAGACTCCACTGACTCATAACATTTCACAGTGAAAATCAAAATTATCCAAGCTGTTGTGTCTTGTTTATGTTAAATAAATGATTACATTAATTAATGGCATTGTTACTTATTTAGGGAAATGGAAACGTTGGGAGATGTTTCTACCCCTCCTAGGAATGAAATTTAGAGAAATGTTATCTTAGTGGGTGTCTAATGCTGCAAAATCTAACGTAACTCCAAATTTCATCAACATATGTTTAGTGATTATGAAGATTTCATGATGAGTACGTAGTTTTTTTCCGTTTTTTTTACATTGTTAGATTTATATAATACGTCAAATACGGTACTCGTAGCATATATATTATTATGTGGTTGAACTTACAAGATTATCATATTTTAACATAATTTCAATGTAAAGAATTATTTTAATTATTGTATTTTATGTTTTGAATATATTTGATTACTTTTAGTTCTGACTCGAGTCAATATGAAACAGTTCAAATGTACTGATATTCGCTCACAATAAAAGACATTATTTATTTATTTAAATATATTAAAAGTATGTTCAAACATACATATTCACTTTACGCCCTGAAACTTAAAACATATGACCAAACTGTATATTATTATTATTTATAGTATCATGTCCAATGTGATGTATTTGAGAAGCCTCTTCCTTTAGTCCACTGGATCTATGTAAGTACTTTCTTTGTTTTTTTTTTTTTTATATTAGGATTTACTTAGTTTTAACATGTTTATAAATAAATACGATAAAAAGTAACTAGTTTAACCTAATGCACCTAATAAATAAGCATGTTTGTGTAAGAACGTATGAAATTGATAATCTCATTAGACTACAGCTGGAAAATTTATTAATTATTTCCTAGCGTAGGAAAATAAACAAATTAATTATAAAATATTTGAATAATATCTCACTAATTGGAGGTTCATTACTTACACGTAAATGAAATGAAATGAAATGAAATGAAAAACGTCTTTATTTATATTCAAGAGGCGAAGTTAGGGCTGCAAAGCCCTCTCTACCACTTAACCTCATCATACATAACAAGATATTTTCAAATATAAATAACAATTTACAAGGAAATACAAAATAGAAATTGCAATGTACGAAGTAAAACATATAAAGTCAAAAAATGTGAAACATTATATTTAAACTTAAAAATATTTCGACTCTCTCAAACAAAACTACTGTTATTCATAACATTTATTCAAAACTACATTCATTCGGCACAATCACTCATTACCGCCACCACCAAGCCACAGCGACACCAACCACTACTCCCGCTAGGCCCGCAGCAGATAGCACCTCACCTCCGCCCCAAACCTAGTGCGCTTATCGATGGATCTGATATTATCAGGCAGAGCATTCCAGAGCCTGCACGCGGAGACAATAAATGATTTGTTGAAAGTGGTGGTGCGGTGAACTGGAATAGCTAACATTGACTCACCACGTCTTGTTCTACGCACACCAACTTGTGACAGATAAACAAACTGCTCTGACAGATAATTAGGAATTTGGTTTTGAAGAACACTGTGCAACAGTATCAGGATATGGAATTGTCGAAGATTGTTTAACTTTAAGATAGATAATTGGTAGAAAAATGGAGTAACATGATCCCTTCGCCTCAGGTTGAAAATAAATCTGATACAGTAGTTTTGGGCACGCTGTAATCTTTCCGCGAGCTCAACAGACATGTCATTGATTACAGTATCACAGTAGTTAAAGTGAGTGAAAACTAGAGTCTTTACTAACAACACCTTGACATTGAGAGGGAAAAACATGGCAAATCTTTTCAAAGTGTGTATAGCAGCAAAAACTCTATTACACATTACAGCTACTTGATCAGTCCAGTTCAAATTTTTATTCATAATAAGTCCTAGGTTTTTAACTTTGTCACAAAACGGTAATTCTGTATTGTTAAGTTTGAGTTTTGGTATATTTGTCAGGTCAATGTTAGAAGTGAGTCTAGTAGAGCCCAACAATATTGTTTGGGTTTTGGCCTCATTGAGCTTTAAGCCATGCTTGACAGCCCAATTTGTGATAGACTGGATATCACAGTTAATGTTAGTTACGGCAGTAGGCAAGTCTTTCAGAGTGAAGTGAGTATATATTTGTAGGTCGTCAGCGTATAAGTGAAATTTGCAGAAATTGATAACAGTAGTGACATCGTTAATGTAGAGTAAGAATAAGAGTGGCCCAAGCACAGAACCCTGGGGCACACCTCTAGTCACCAGTTCCCAGTCAGATTTTCTGTTGTCTGCCTTTACACACTGCCGACGGTCCGTCAAGTACGACCTGACCCATTCAATACAACCATCAGAAAAACCACCAGAGAGCATTTTTATATAAAGAAGGGGATAGTAAACGCAGTCGAAAGCTTTAGAGAAATCAAATAGAGTCAAGATGGTAAGTAGGGACTTATCAATAGCAGAGCGGACATCGTCAGTAATTTTAAGAAGGGCAGTGGAAGTACTGAATCTTGAACGGAATCCAGATTGGAAATTGGACAATAATCCAGCACTCTCCATAAACGATGACATCTGACGGTGGACTAACCTTTCGAGGCATTTTGACAACGCTGGCAAGATACTGATAGGTCTGAAATCTGATGCAACTTGAGGTGACGAAACTTTTTGTAGAGGGCGCACAATAGCAGATTTCCACTCAGACGGAAAAGTAGATGTGGTTAAAGATTTATTGAAAATAGCTGTAATCACAGTCAGTATTGCTGGAAGTAAAAGTTTGAGAATTTTAATAGGGATTTTATCAGTACCGACTGCGTTGCTAGTCATCCTCATCACAGCATCAAGCACATCAGCCTCAGTCACCTGAGTGAAGACGAACTGATGGCGAGGGCGGCAAAGAGGAGTGGCATTCAGCTCACTGACAAAGTCACGAGCTCTGGACAGATCGATTGGAATGTTAATGAAATATTTATTTACGATATTAAGATCAAGGGAAACAGGTTTGTCACTATTGGTCTTACCAATGCCTAGCTCCCTGACCTTAGACCACAAGCCTTTAGTACATATGACACCAGAGAAAGATCTATAATAGAATCGTATCTTGGCATTGCGAAATTGTTGCTGAGTCTTATTCCTCAGTCTTTTATACTCCACCCAATCGTCAGATGACTTAGTTCTTTTAGCCCTACGAAAAGCAATGTCACTTAACCTCTGTAGTTGACGTAATTAGTCATTAATCCATGGGGCTGGTTTCTTGGTGACCCTCTTAGTGATCAAGGGAGCATGCTTATCAAGGAGACAAATTGTGAAATTATTAAACATGTTTACCATAGTATTGACATCAGGAGTGTGGATTATATCATGCCAAGACATTAGGAGTGCATCAGCCAGAAGTGCATCAGAATCAATATTATTGAGTCTCCTGTACGAGATGAATTTGGGTTCACATTTAGGGGTGGTTAGACGATATACACAAAATATTAAATCGTGTCTTGACAGGCCAAGGACAGGGTGCTGACCGTGGTGCACGACATGGGACAGGTCAGAGACAGCCATGACGTCCAGCCATGTATCCGTAGTAGCAGTGTGATGGGTTGCTTGTAAAGGCAGTATAGTCATGTTACAAGAGTGAAACATTCTTGTTAAGTAAGTCTGATCGTAAGTAGCAGGGCCCAAAAGGTTCGAGTTAAAGTCACCAGTTACAATGACATTACTATAACGAGCCATAAGATCAAGAAGAATGGATTCAAATTCAACGAGAAAACCAAGATTAGGTGCCCTATAACAAACAGAAATTAAAACATGTATATTATTAACAGAAACATCAAGAAACATGTACTCAGGTCGCCCCAACCTGGTGGTGTCAGAGGAGTACAGTATTGTAGTAGGTAAATTAGATTTGACAAAAGCTGCAACTCCTCCACCACCTTTGGACAGACGATCATTACGATAAAGAGTATATCCAGATAGATCAACACTTTTATCTGATATATTAGGCTTGAGCCAGGATTCGGAAATTAAAACGATATCAAAAGAAGAAAATTCAAAAATTAAACGAAATTCGTCAATATGACCAAGAAGAGATTGAGTATTGACATGGGCTGTCTTAAGAAGTCTGGAGTAGGGGGCAAGGGTGCTGGCGAAGTGATCTGATTGTAAAGTTGATGGTGGCAGGGGGGAGGAAGAGTGAGACGCCATCACGGGGTCACCCGACGGCCGTGCGGTCGAGCAGCCAGCGACCACAGCAGCATAGCACGGTGACGGTAACCACACACATACACACATATATACATTATACACACACAAACTAAATTATTTACTAACATACTCAGTATCATAACATAATTAATGTCCGCACTCCAGCAAAACAATGAGAAATAGACTGAGCGGGAAATTATATAAACTTTACAAACAAGAGGATTCAATTTTATATTAAATAACACATAATTGATAATTGAGCCAAAATAATTCAATATTAAATTGATAAAATGCATTACAATTATTGTCATTGTTGTGTGCGGTATTATCAATCAATGGCAAACATAAAGATTATAATTAACTATACTAACTTAATACTGTATATACATGAAATAATTGAATAAAAGTTAAAAGATTGAAATTACGGGATATTTAAATAAATTTAAAATAAACAAAATTTATTTTAAATTTAAACACGTAATGAGGTTTTAGTAAATTATTTATATTTGTGAACACAATTTTAAGTCAATTCCTATTTAAATTCACCTACTCTGGCTGTTTCTGACATACGAATAGTTGAAACGGGATATGAAGGGTGCAGACTTCAATATTGAAAAAGATTTTGCACTGTATTGACATTAAAATTTAAGTAAATACTGTAGTATATTTTTGTACATAACAGTGTACTTGGTAACAACTTTAAGGAAGATAACGATTTTATGTAAATCTGTTAACCGTAAAATGAAATAAATGTTATGGTCTATGAAATGGTCATGTGTAATAAGTTTAGTTATAAATAAGTGTGTCTCTATTTAATTTGTAATACTATAAGATAGAGAACACGTTCATAATATAAATATAACTATATATATTAATATAAAGTTAAAAATTAGGGCTACTTACGTATTTGTAGGATGTAATAAAATTAAAAACTGAGTACCCTTAACATTTTTATTAAATCTGATTCACACAACATATTTCAACTTTATGGTCATTTTCAAGTGTAAATTAAGTATATAATAATTCTTTAAATAAAATTGTAAAACATGTGATTTTTATAATATTGATGAATATGGATAAGTTGGTGATATTTTTTATTATAATTTTTAATGTTTCGAATCTTATCAAATATGTTATGATATGTTCCCCAAAATACAATTCACTAAAGAAGCGCAAACTGATGTAATCAGTTATTTAGATCTATCAGTTACCAAAATCAACAATAAACACTCATTCAAAATCTACAGAAAACCTACACAAACCGACCTTATAATACCATCTACATCCAATCATCCCTGGCAATACAAATTATCAGCTTTCCATTCTATGATAAATGGTCTAATAAACATACCAATGAATGAGAAACACTTCAATGAAGAAAAAAATATAATAAAATATTTGGTAATAAAAAGCGGATACAAACCAAACATGATTGACAAACTAATAAGAAACAAAAAGAAGAAAAGAAATAACAGCTCAACAAATCAAGACCCAAAGAAGATCAAATTTATAAACGTACCATATAACACAAGCCTAAACAAAGCTATTCGAAAAACCTTTCAAAATACAAATTACAAACTAAGTTTCTCAACACGCAACAACACATTCAACATTTTAGAAAAAAAATCTCAAAAAGAACATAATAATGACAACATTTACAACAAATCAGGTATTTACAAAATTAATTGTACAGACTGTGATAAATTCTACATTGGACAAACTGGAAGACCATTCAAAACACGCTTTCAAGAACACATAAAAGCTCTCAGAAGCTATAACACAACTACAACGAAATCCACATTCGCAGAACACTTGCTCCCTACAATCCACACGTACACAAAAATGGAAGAAAACATGAAAATATTAAATTTTATGAAAAAGGGCAAGGAAATGAATGCAACAGAAGAATTACATATATATATTTAGCACAACAATAAAATCCAGTGAACATATTGAACACACAAATCAATTATACAAACCCAATTTTTGATAAGATTCGAAACATTAAAAATTATAATTAAAATATCACCAACTTATCCATAATCATCAATATTTATAAAAACCACATGTTTTACAATTTTATTTAAAGAATTATTATATACTTAATTTACAGTACAAGTAAACGTCACACAACACAAATTTATTACAATATAAGCACAAAATGTACAAATATATTACAATATAAATACAAAATGCATGAATATTATGGTGATCGATTTTGGTGAACCACGCTCACCTTCCTCAGACCAGAGGGATTCACAAAAGAATGGAAAATGGTGTTCAACAACTCAATTTATAGGCCTATGATCACGCGACCCCATTGGCTGGAATCATCAAAATGGCGGCTGCTATGATGTTAAAGGTTAATTCCTATTGTCTGTTACTTATCTTCTTTTATTCGCTGAAAATACATTATTAAAAACTATTTCGGAATCATTCATTAATTTATCACGATCCTTAAATTTTTCTTTAAATATAAATAACTCTTCCCAAGCATTCATGTTACGACCCTTCTTACAAACTTTTAGAATATCTACATTTTCATCTATTTTATTCAAACTGTGGGTACAATTTAGAAGGTAGCTACATTAGATCTTTCAGGTTTCTTATTTTTAAAAGCAGAGACATGGTTTTTATATATTTTGCTAAAATTTACAGTCTGACCTATGTAAAACATATTACAATCATTACAGTTAATCCTATATATTCCTGAATTATTGAATTTATCTTCATTTTCAATATTGGGGTGTAAAATGTTGGACATAGTATTATAAGTCTTAAAAGCTACTGATAAATTGAGTATGTTGTATAGGGCATATTCAATACCATTAAGTGTTGCAGATAGAAAACAGGAAATAAATGTAATAAAATAAAAAGCTGTTGCAAATGGATACAAGGTATCAATAATTGATGAAATCAGAAGAAGAATAAAAAATAAAATAGAAAATAAAATTCGAGACGAAAAACGAACAACATTTAAAAAAGAAAAATCAGATAAAGAACAAAAGAAGTATGTATCCCTCCATTACAACGGACCATTTACACAAACATTTGGTAATAGATTTAAGAAATTCAATTTATCAGTAGCTTTTAAGACTTATAATACTATGTCCAACATTTTACATCCCAATATTGAAAGTGAAGATAAAATCAATAATTCAGGAATATATAGGATTAACTGTAATGATTGTAATATGTTTTACATAGGTCAGACTGTAAATTTTAGCAAAATATATAAAAACCATGTCTCTGCTTTTAAAAATAAGAAACCTGAAAGATCTAATGTAGCTACCTTCTAAATTGTACCCACAGTTTGAATAAAATAGATGAAAATGTAGATATTCTAAAAGTTTGTAAGAAGGGTCGTAACATGAATGCTTGGGAAGAGTTATTTATATTTAAAGAAAAATTTAAGGATCGTGATAAATTAATGAATGATTCCGAAATAGTTTTTAATAATGTATTTTCAGCGAATAAAAGAAGATAAGTAACAGACAATAGGAATTAACCTTTAACATCACAGCAGCCGCCATTTTGACGATTCCAGCCAATGGGGTCACGTGATTATAGATAGGCCTATAAATTGAGTTGTTGAACACCATTTTCCATTCTTTTGTGAATCCCTCTGGTCTGAGGAAGGTGAGCGTGGTTCACCGAAATCGATCACGATAATATTCGTGCATTTTATACTTGTATTGTAATATATTTGTACATTTTGTGCTTATATTGTAATAAATTTGTATTGTGTGACGTTTACTTGTACTGTATATATACCAACACGTATTATGCCAATTAAAAAACTATACTTAATTTACACTTGAAAATGACCATAAAGTTGAAACATGTTGTGTGAATCAATTTTAATAATAAATGTTAAGGGTACTCAGTTTTTAATTTTATTACATCCAAAATATATATACAGGGTGAACAAAATATGGAAACGCTGTCACAACTTTTGTATGACTTCACTTGTGAAAGTGAAATTTTGTACATGATCATGGTTACAAAGAACATACTTTTTGATGCCATTAGCGACACTCCATCTTTTCAGGAGGATCTTCAAAACAAAATCTTCAATGTACGCCTAGGTTGAGTTTAGTATCAAATGAAATGTCTATTCAAGAGAATTAATTGCCGAAAACCGGACTTCGAAAGGTTTATCCTTCCCACAGTAGCGGTGATTTAATTTCAAAGTAACTAATTTTAAAAATATTATTACTCCACTATTGAACAGTTTCTAGTAGATCATTCTGATAAAAAATTATACGTTATGGAACACAATTATTCAAAAAAATTATATGAACAAATTATCTACGGAAAAATAACGTTGTGGTGAAAGCGATTCCATAATTTTTTTTCACCCTGTATGTAGAAATTTATGACAATTAGTTACGCAACCCTTAGAACTATATAAATAAATAGAAATAGATAAATAGAATATAATGAAGATCATAAACATGTAAAGCCTTTACATTAGAGATAACTTAGGTACATCTCACATATTACATTACCACACCCATTTGCCTTGGGTAAGTCATACATATGTAATAGATGCTAATAACCGTACTGGCTTTTATACGGTAGCTTAATTGGATTATAATATTACGATATCTAATTATGATAAAATAAGAACTAATTAAAAACGAAGAGGGTTATAAAACTATTCAATTGAATTTACAGAGCATTTTACGTAATTTGTTTCTAAATATTATTCTCGTAAGTATATTATATTTTGTTTGCTAGATAATAATAGAACTTTTGCATGTGTAACAATAAACATGGTCTAGTGTTTGTTTGAAATAAGTATGTAATGGTCCATACCGAGATTGGTGTGGTGGTAATGGAGGGTTTGTGCTAGATTATACTAATTAATATGTTATTCCAATACTTATTACATTTCTAATATATGTCACCGAATACTAAAATTTATATTTCGAAAATACACAAAAGGAGCAGAATCAGCTCATGCGAGATATTCCTCCAAAAAAGAAGTTTCATGTAAAATAAACAAAAAATATTTTACCTTTTTGCAAAAGGCTTTTAAATTTGGACTTTCTTTAATATTTTAATTTAGTTGATTAGCATAATTTGGTCCAATATATAGATAAGAGTGCCTGAAGAAAAATTTATTAACTTTTGGTTTTATGAATAATCTTTGAATCATCTAAGTTCAGGACGCACCCAGGTTGAACCTCTATTTCCACTCCTTATATAAAATTGCTTTAGTGTTTTGAAAATAAACAAATGGTGTAAAGGCATTACACCCGTTGTACAATATAAAGGAAAAGAATGCTCTTGTCTATTTTTCTTAAAAATTAATTAAATAAATTTATTTTGAGATTTTCTTAAATTATTGATGAGATATTTATAAGGTCCTCCCCAGCATAAAATCCCGTACTGCAATCTAGACTGAATTAAGACATAATATAGAGAAATTAAAAGTTGTGTGTGACAAACAGTTCTTAAAAAGAAGAATTTTCTAACGTTAAATGTAATCTGTCTGTGCAATTGTATTATGTGTTTCTTCCAAGATAAACGTTCATCAATATCTAAGTACACAATGAATATTAAAATTAGATTTAAAAAAATAATTTCCCTACATAATTTGACTGTATTTACTTCCCGTTAAAACATTTATATATAAGATCTTAAGGTTTACAATTATCAAAAAAGTAAATATTCTCCAATGAACATTATTGTTAGTTTCCGCATTATTTTAGTGGTTTGTTAGGCACAGAAGGTGATGTATTCCATTCAAACTTCTATGATCGGCCAACACTGTTTACTTTAGGGGCAACTTTGCTGCCCTTGATGAACAAACTTGTGTGACGCGGGAATGGCAAACAGCTACGGTGGTCTAACTTTATCTCTTATGAGGAAATTACAGTATTCCAGTAATAAGTCTAGATAAGTTTACTTTTGTATTGTTTATATGTATATTAGAGACTATTTACGTATATATCCACCATTTAAATACAAACACGTGTTTCATGTTTTGTAAATAAGCAAGCTAATAAAATAGTAAACTTTGTAAACCAACATAACATGTAAAAACTAATACATAAAGTAAATAAGTAAAGTTCAAAAACTTTAAAGTAACTCCATTCCTTATAATTAGTAAGTAAGTATAATTCCTTGTATAACTACGTTTGTACAATTATTATTTAATTCAAGTAAAATTAGATGGAGCAACATTACATGGTGAAGGGCTGAATTCTGAAAAAAATTACTTTTGTAATGTTCATGTTAAAATTGCATATAAATCATCATATATGAGAACATTCCGCTATAACACGTCATATAAGAGAACATTTCGCTATAACACGTCATATATGAGAACATTCCGCTATAACACGTCATATAAGAGAACATTTCGCTATAACACGTCATATATGAGAACATTCCACTATAACACGTCATATATGAGAACATTACGCTATAACACGTCATATATGAGAACATTCCACTATAACACGTCATATATGAGAACATTCCGCTATAACACGTCATATATGAGAACATTCCGCTATAACACGTCATATATGAGAACATTCCGCTATAACACGTCATATATGAGAACATTCCGCTATAACACGTCATATATGAGAACATTCCGCTATAACACGTCATATATGAGAACATTCCGCTATAACACGTCATATATGAGAACATTCCGCTATAACACGTCATATATGAGAACATTCCGCTATAACAAGTCATATATGAGAACATTCCGCTATAACACGTCATATATGAGAACATTCCGCTATAACACGTCATATATGAGAACATTCCGCTATAACACGTCATATATGAGAACATTCAGCTATAACACGTCATATATGAGAACATTCCGCTATAACACGTCATATATGAGAACATTCCGCTATAACACGTCATATATGAGAACATTCCGCTATAACACGTCATATATGAGAACATTCCGCTATAACACGTCATAAATGAGAACATTCCGCTATAACACGTCATATATGAGAACATTCCGCTATAACACGTCATATATGAGAACATTCAGCTATAACACGTCATATATGAGAACATTCCGCTATAACACGTCATATATGAGAACATTCCCTTATAAAACGTCATATATGAGAACATTCCGCTATAACACGTCATATATGAGAACATTCCGCTATAACACGTCATATATGAGAACATTCCGCTATAACACGTCATATATGAGAACATTCCGCTATAACACGTCATATATGAGAACATTCCGCTATAACACGTCATATATGAGAACATTCCGCTATAACACGTCATATATGAGAACATTCCGCTATAACACGTCATATATGAGAACATTCCGCTATAACACGTCATATAAGAGAACATTTCGCTATAACACGTCATATATGAGAACATTCCGCTATAACACGTCATATATGAGAACATTACGCTATAACACGTCATATATGAGAACATTCAGCTATAACACGTCATATATGAGAACATTCCGCTATAACACGTCATATATGAGAACATTCCCTTATAACACGTCATATATGAGAACATTCCGCTATAACACGTCATATATGAGAACATTCCGCTATAACACGTCATATATGAGAACATTCCGCTATAACAAGTCATATATGAGAACATTCCGCTATAACACGTCATATATGAGAACATTCCGCTATAACACGTCATATATGAGAACATTCCGCTATAACACGTCATATATGAGAACATTCAGCTATAACACGTCATATATGAGAACATTCCGCTATAACACGTCATATATGAGAATATTCCGCTATAACACGTCATATATGAGAACATTCCGCTATAACACGTCATATATGAGAACATTCCGCTATAACACGTCATATATGAGAACATTCCGCTATAACACGTCATATATGAGAACATTCCGCTATAACACGTCATATATGAGAACATTCAGCTATAACACGTCATATATGAGAACATTCCGCTATAACACGTCATATATGAGAACATTCCCTTATAAAACGTCATATATGAGAACATTCCGCTATAACACGTCATATATGAGAACATTCCGCTATAACACGTCATATATGAGAACATTCCCTTATAACACGTCATATATGAGAACATTCCCTTATAACACGTCATATATGAGAACATTCCGCTATAACACGTCATATATGAGAACATTCCGCTATAACACGTCATATATGAGAACATTCCGCTATAACACGTCAATAGTTAATTAGGGTTCTATTGTTAGTTACTAAGTATTGTTTTGGTGGGTGTTGTAAGAGAGGACTAGACTTGTAGGATTGAACAATGAACATTACAGTGCTGAACAGAGCGACCCACACACAGTGGTACTGACCAACACACCAAGTGATACTTCACTGATGAGTATGTGGGTAAATATACATCGGTATATTCACATAAAGTGTGTGTGTAAATATCGATCATATTTGTAATAAACATTTTCAAACTTGCAAACAATAAACCAATTGTAAAGAAAATATAGATTAACCATAACAATTTTACAAAATAAGCTATTTACTTTGATTGTCGTATAAGTTTTGCATTCTCTGTTAAAGTTACACTAGTAAAACAATTTATGTATTGGCTGTAAAGCGTTGAGTAATCACGATCTAATTCATAATGATAAAATAAAACATCCAGTATGAAAAGTTCATCAAATGTACTCTCGCCGAATTTTAATGCATTTAAATAAACCTTTTGTATTTTGTAAATATAATGTATAACGTTTAGGCATTAAAAAAACCAACATTTTTATATAGTTTCAAAAAGGTTTTCCAAATATAATTTTCAATCAAAAAAATTTGCTTGCTTTGTATTGATCATTTTTCTTATTTTCAAGGTCACCTATTTTATGTGTCACGTTTGAGTTTTATAATTTCTGTGGTTTTATTTATATTCTACAACTAAATTTAAAATGTTGATATCTAATTGAACTTTTTTACCGGTTATTAAATTTACTAACATGAAAATAATTCCCATTACCTTTTGATGTTAGTCTTTAGTGTAGTTTCCATTATCCTTTATATAGAGGATGTGAAAAACAAATAATAACTCAAATATTTCAAAGCGTTATACATTAAAAGCTTTTTAGAACTATATTTTTTTAATTAATATACACTTTCCAAACAAATGACACATCAATATGCAGCCATTCCACATGTGATCACTAACCTAAAATTATCATTACTATCATTACTAGCAACAGCACTCGATTCAACGTTTAAAATTGTTCACTTCAGTCTAGAAATTTTAGTTACTCTGTTTTCCGTATTAGTGATTTTTAACCATATATTTATTTTAGGTCAGGAATATTTAAAGATGTTTTATACAGACAAAATACAATAAAATATGTTATTTATTGATGGATTTTAAAAATGAGTAATCTAACCAAACAAAATGTAACCTAATCAATCTGATTTATTTGACCAGATAAAACGTAACAAAGCAATAAGTTCATAAACGTTTTTTCTCAAAAGGTATACAGTTATGTTAATCGATTTACCACCTCAATAAGGGTTATTGATTATTATCGATATTATTAACTACTAAGATGCCTATCATAGAGATAAGTGTTAATTGAGGGTCGAATAAGTATGATGAATTAGAAAGAGCTGTTTGTAGGCCAATAGCCAGGACAACTAAGAGACCTACGCCATCACGTGACACCCGAGCCACGTAGTACTGGTACGCCATCACGTGACACCCGAGCCACGTAGTACTGGTACGCCATCACGTGACACCCGAGCCACGTAGTACTGGTACGCCATCACGTGACACCCGAGCCACGTAGTACTGGTACGCGATCACGTGACACCCGAGCCACGTAGTAATGGTATGATTGACAAGACTTATACTCACTCTTCCTTACACAACATCCGGATCCTGGCTACCACTCAACATGGACACCGCAAATAAAATACAGGTTAAACACTTGTATTTTTCTGTACCCATTTAACAACTCTCTAAGGTTAATGAGAGTTGGACACATAAAATGGTCCAAATGTAATTACACTTTTTATCCCTAGGAAATGAATGGCACTGTCGTGTTTTTTAAATGGTTTTGCAAATTATAATTAGTATTAAACGATATTATTGTTTGCTTTGGTGTTTACCTCAGTGCATCCCATGTTGTTGGTGAACCAGAAACTTGCTGTAAAATATTGATGACCTTGGAGTAGGTCAGGCCTGGAGGGCATCAATGTTGCATGGAACCTCCAGGCTCTGTACCTACTGAAGGACGGACACTATACATGTATGTTGATTTTACTTCCATAGATGAAAGTTATCTACTACAGGGTATTGTCATTGTTCCATGAACGATTTTGCTGTGGGTAACTTTCTACAACAAATGTATAGACAGAATCAATATTTCTTGATAAGTAATTCTATCGTACGGTTATATTTATAAATTGCTAAGAAATAGAACCTATTAGCAAATGAGAAATTAAAAAATAAAATTGTATCATAGTTCCTTTTACCTAAAAAACTTCTGACGCAAATTGTTATAGTTTATTTTTGTCTTAATTATAAAATAATTGAGGTTTTATCATTTACGTAGTGTACTTCACTTATTTCCTATGTCATAAATCAACAGCTCCTGTTAACGTTTACAGCTTTACGCAATGACTAATACTGAATAGCCCGAATGAAATTTATATTTTGATGCAAAGCCGAGGACGCAACGGAAAATTTCTCATAGGAGTCAATTGAACATATATTCATAGTTTTTATTATGTTCAAGCTCTACTTAGCTAATATTTGGGTATTTTAAGGCGTAAAATTAACGATTATTCAATTTAGAGTTTCCCTAATAGCAAATTATACTTCGGACGTTAAAACGTGTAAGAACATTTATTTTTTATATATGGTTTATATAACTGGGACTGATCTATGTAAAATTAATTGTTATTACAAATAGTTAAGAAAACAATTTAAATTTTATTTGTACAACTATACAGAATAGCTGGAATTAATTTTTATTTTGAGTTATACTGACCAGTGTATTTTATAAATAATTTAAAATTACTATATATATATTTTAATAAACAATCAATACTTATCCACCCCTATACATAGATCCAAAACAAGTAATTGACAAATAATGTTACATTCATACATGTACTAAAGAGAGACAGAAAGAGAAGATGGATCTTATAGTAAAGCTATAGTTGAAATGTTGGTATGTGTTTAACAAAACTTCCAAGTAACTTTTCATCTCGCCCCAAGTCACCACAACCCTAGTGCTGATTTATACCACTATAAAGGCAACAGTAACAAATAACACTGTAAATTGCTGGCCCAGGAAATTGATCGTAAATAAACGTAAACAACAAAGGCGGGAAATCGTCTTTCCGCTGGAATTTATTTCTCCTCAAATCTCTAATTTCCAGAAAAGTAAATACTCCTAAGTAGTGATTATTTATTTTATAATTTTCAATAATCTGAGCTTAACATCAATTTAGTTTTGCTAAAAGATTTGGTAAATCTAGTAGTTATATTATAGTATTCAAACAGTATACTAATATGAGCGATTATTATCAGATTTTTAAAATGAATTATAAAAAATGTTACTTGTAGTACTAATAGCAATATTTGTGCTAGCAACTTAGTTAGTAAGGTCTACTACTACAGCTGATTTAAACTGTATTATATTATATGGACCATAAACAGCTAATTCTTTCCTATAGGAAATTTAACATTAAATGAGAAGTATAACTTCACGTGTATCAAGCAAATGGTATAAACTAGTCACTGTTCAAGCAAATGGTATAACCTAGTCACTGTTCAAGCAAATGGTATAACCTAGTCACTGTTCAAGTAAATGGTATAACCTCGTCACTGTTTCAAGTAAATGGTATAACCTATCACTGTTCAAGCAAATGGTATAACCTAGTCACTGTTCAAGTAAATGGTATAACCTCGTCACTGTTTCAAGTAAATGGTATAACCTCGTCACTGTTTCAAGTAAATGGTATAACCTATCACTGTTCAAGTAAATGGTATAACCTCGTCACTGTTTCAAGTAAATGGTATAACCTATCACTGTTCAAGTAAATGGTATAACCTCGTCGCTGTTTCAAGTAAATGGTATAACCTATCACTGTTCAAGTAAATGGTATAACCTCGTCACTGTTTCAAGTAAATGGTATAACCTATCACTGTTCAAGTAAATGGTATAACCTCGTCACTGTTTCAAGTAAATGGTATAACCTATCACTGTTCAAGCAAATGGTATAACCTAGTCACTGTTCAAATAAATGGTATAACCTCGTCACTGTTTCAAGTAAATGGTATAACCTCGTCACTGTTTCAAGTAAATGGTATATAACCTATCACTGTTTCAAGTAAATGGTATAACCTAGTCACTGTTCAAGCAAATGGTATAACCTATCACTGTTTCAAGTAAATGGTATAACCTAGTCACTGTTTCAAGTAAATGGTATAACCTATCACTGTTTCAAGTAAATGGTATAACCTAGTCACTGTTTCAAGTAAATGGTATAACCTATCACTGTTTCAAGTAAATGGTATAACCTCGTCACTGTTTCAAGTAAATGGTATAACCTAGTCACTGTTCAAGCAAATGGTATAACCTAGTCACTGTTCAAGAAAATGGTATAACCTCGTCACTGTTTCAAGTAAATGGTATAACCTATCACTGTTTCAAATAAATGGTATAACCTAGTCACTGTTTCAAGTAAATGGTATAACCTATCACTGTTTCAAGTAAATGGTATAACCTATCACTGTTTCAAGTAAATGGTATAACCTATCACTGTTTCAAGTAAATGGTATAACCTATCACTGTTTCAAGTAAATGGTATAACCTCGTCACTGTTTCAAGTAAATGGTATAACCTAGTCACTGTTCAAGCAAATGGTATAACCTAGTCACTGTTCAAGAAAATGGTATAACCTCGTCACTGTTTCAAGTAAATGGTATAACCTATCACTGTTTCAAATAAATGGTATAACCTAGTCACTGTTTCAAGTAAATGGTATAACCTATCACTGTTTCAAGTAAATGGTATAACCTATCACTGTTTCAAGTAAATGGTATAACCTATCACTGTTTCAAGTAAATGGTATAACCTAGTCACTGTTCAAGCAAATGGTATAACCTAGTCACTGTTCAAGTAAATGGTATAACCTCGTCACTGTTTCAAGTAAATGGTATAACCTATCACTGTTTCAAGTAAATGGTATAACCTCGTCACTGTTTCAAATAAATGGTATAACCTCGTCACTGTTTCAAGTAAATGGTATAACCTAGTCACTGTTTCAAGTAAATGGTATAACCTCGTCACTGTTTCAAATAAATGGTATATAACCTATCACTGTTTCAGTTAAATGGTATAAGCTCGTCACTGTTTTAAGTAAATGGTATAACCTCGTCACTGTTTCAAAGAAATGGTATAATCTCGTCACTGTTTCAAGTAAATGGTATAACCTCGTCACTGTTTCAAAGAAATGGTATAATCTCGTCACTGTTTCAAGTAAATGGTATAACCTAGTCACTGTTTCAAGTAAATGGTATAACCTAGTCACTGTTTCAAGTAAATTGTATAACCAAGTCACTGTTTCAAGTAAATGGTATAATCTCGTCATTATTTCAAGTAAATGGTATAACCTAGTCACTTTTTCAAGTAAGTGGTATAACCTAGTCACTATTTCAAGTAAATATACCATTACTTTTATTAATGAATCATACTTTTTTTGTAAATCTGATATTTTGTCTACATATGACTCCTTAATAGCCATAACATTTTAGTTAACAGTTACAAAAACCAAATTTTCTTATCGTGTAGGAAACATTTGGGATGTGGTTATTATTGACTTCGTTGATGGAGTTGTAAGTATTTGGAAAACGTATATTAACTCTTAAATTCTTAAGTGGCGGGAGTGTTAAAATATTCACAGTAAAACTAATGATAAAATTTCCTCTATTCAAAATGATTGTTTCATAACTTGCAGAAGCATGCACATGCCTAAATAGCGTCTGACTGTGTCGGCCACTGGTGGTACAGTGCTGTAACCCAGTTACTTGGAGACAAAGTGTTGAGGAGATTGTAGGCGATAGGCTCCATGCTCAGTCCTCTTAATAAAGATTCGGCGTCCGCTCAATGTTTGCCATCGACGTAGACACTACTAGAGAAGTCTGAGGTGTTCATACTGAATCGTAGTCAAGGTCCAGATGTTGTGCAGAGGAGATAACTGAGTGTCCGACTTGTCAGTTAGCTGAAAATCAGACCAACACTACGTTGTTCGGATTCCATGTAAAGCTGTAGGTCCCATAAATGCCTTGACTATTGGGCTATTAATTATTAGTCAATTCTGAGGTAACTCGAACTCATATAGTAACAATGACTATACCCATTCACTTCACTCATACTCATTCACCCCTCATATTCACCCATATCTCTACGATCGGCGTCTTAGAAATGAATAATGAATATATTCTACATTACCTTGGTGGAACATATTTACATTAGTGTTGACACAAAAATATGTGAACGATTTATTCTATAATAATTTTACACAAAAAGTAAACATACAAAAATAAACATATGTTGTTTGCAGTATTGCCACTAAATCATCTGTGAAATTTAGTGACCTAAATTATAGACAGTAGTATGTAGTTTATTACATTATATATTTTTTATCTATTATAGTTAATACATTTATTGACAAATAAGCCGATTTATTTTACCATTCAGCGCAGTTATTTTCTAAACTTCTCGTTTGGTAGTTATAATTTATTGGTGTTTGGGTTGGAGAGTTGGACAGAGAAGGGTTGGACCCAAGCCATTGTCTTGTCGGGAGCATACGTCCCAGATTTATTGATGTGTTTAGAATTCTCCTGTCATCATTTACTAAAACACTTCAAGAATAGGGTCACTGTTACAATACTGACACAGTTTTACTTAAAACTTAATGTATTGGTTTTAAAGTAGCACTTAAAGTATAGTGTTATTACAAAGAAAAGCTGTAGTTTTTATGTTGATTGCAATTTTGTAATTGACTATTATATAGACTTTAAATCTAGTTTTTATAATTTTCTTAAAAAGAGCATCCATCCAAATGTAATTAATTGTTTGACATATTGATTTACTGAATTTTTAATTAGCAACTTTTTATTGTAATCGTCTTAATATAGGCCCACTTTGCAGATCCTAATTTGAGTTTGGTTATATAATCGAAATATGCAGCAAGCTTTCAGTTTACACTGTATCCTATTTATATCGAATTTAGAACAGCTGATGTTATGTATAATTTACTACTGTACTAACAATTATTTTTAATTATAAAAGCTTAGCCTACCACAATTTTATTAAATTTTTTTAATTAACAGAAGTTAAACAAATAAATAAATCAATTAAATAACATAGCTCCATAAGAATACCATGGAAATTTAGGAGGCCAGTGGGTCGGTGTACCTATGTACTAAATTTTAAATCAATTGGGGAGAAATCGTGATGAGTGGAAAATGAAAATGGATTTATATACAGGGTTAAGCAAAGGTCTGGAATATATTTATTAATTTCAAAACCATTGAAAGAAATGTAATTAAAATTTGCAGTTATGTATACGTTCCTATACCAAACTTGTAAACATATTTTACTTGGTTTTTTGCATAGCCAGGTGATGGCCCATTAAGGAAGTCTTAACAATTTTAAATGTAAGCCTACCTCGAATTATACCTCATCTTAAAGGTCTTCGTTTGTAAAATACAAAAGTGCAAACTGAGGTCAAAAGGATGACCTAGTCGGAAAATATAATCTCTCAAAGAATTTATTTAATGTCACATAACTAACACTGATTAAGACAAAGGTAATGTAGTTATTATCTATTGCTGCGTAGAGCTATAATTGAGCTAACTGAACATGAGAAATTAAATGTCACAAAGAATAAGTAACAAATTATTATAATAATATTCTTAGACTATTTTAGGTAAACCTACTATCGAAAGTATTTTAATATTTTTTTTAATTTTAATCTTAGTTAAATAGCGTATATATTTTTATAACACAGTCCTTTGTTACGATTGTTAACAATCAACAACATACTCAGCAACAGGGACCTGAAACTGTTAAATAAATAGCCGTATAACTGATAAAAATTAGTAATTAAATTCTTTGAATCACTGTATTTTCTGAATGGGTCATTGTTTAACCTCAGATTTGCACTTTTGTATTGTACAAACAATGACCTTTAAAATGATGTATAACACGAGGAAGGCATACATTTAAAATAGTTAAGACTTCCTTCATGGGCCATGCCCCGGATATGCAAAAAACAAGGGAAATATATCCATGTGTTTGGTATAGGGACATGTACATAACTACAAAGTTTCATTATTTTTTTAAATATTTTTAAAATAAATAAATACATTCTAGACTTTTGCCCAACCCTAGCATTAAATTCTTTGAGTGGCTGTATTTTCTGACTGGGTAATCCTTTTGACCTCATGTTTGGACTCTTGTGTTTTACAAACAGAGATCTTTAAAATGAGATATACATCGAGGTAGGCTTACATTTAAAATGTTCAAGACTTCCTTCATTGGCGATCACCTGGCTATGCGAAAAACAAGTAAAATATGCCTAATCGTTTGGTATAGGGACATGTACATAACTACAAATTTTCATTACATTTCTTTCAATGGTTTTGAAATTAATAAATATATTCCAGACTTTTGCCCAAACCTGTATATAGTTTATGTATTAATCATTCTACATTTTAATTATGTATTAATCCTGCTACATTTCCTATTGTCTTCTAGTTTTTGTATTGTATAGCTAATGCCTTTTTAGTTCACAGAGGATAATATTGGTTATAAAGTAAATCAAGTTTAATTCAAAGTTCAAACATTTTACATACAAATTTTGATGTTAATTTTTCTTTGTATTGAGTTTTGATAAATAATTTTTAAGAACTATAAGTACATATTTAGGCATTTTACATACATTTTTTGGTTGCATTATTATGCAACAGAATATTTAATTATATCATTTTATAACACTTTTAACCGGTCATTGACGATAAAATTTATCTCCTTTGTGTATAAATTATTAATTTTTAAATAACATCTTAAAAATTGTAAAAGTGGGATAAAATCATTTTTCAGGTTGGATACATTCTGAAAAATGTTTTCGAGTAATTTAACGACATGACGATTAATGGGTTGTAAATGCCAAAATTTAAGGTTGGTCAAATGCTATACAAAGTGTGAAAATACAAATAACTGTGGAAGAACTAAATATTAAGTTATATGATCCAAAATAAAGTTGATAATGTTAATTAAATTATAACTATTAGAATATGAATTAAGTGTAATAACTGTAATAGTAAAATAAATTACCAAATGTACAAATTGAGTCTTTTGGTTCATTGAGTACTCAATATGCTCAATATTGAGGTTTACTCTGCTCAAAGAGGCAGAGTTAGGTTTGTCTAGGATTTTTTTTATTAATTATTTGTGAGTTTCAAAAGTAAAAAAACATTTTAGAAATAAAACATTCATCCATTCTTATAAGACTTATTTCATGTTTTATTACTATGTTTGTTGTTTAGGCTGGTTGTAATATAACTGTATAATATATTAAATCTAGGTCTGTAATTGTGTTAAATTAATTTACAATCGCTGGATATCATGAAAGATTTGTCAATTAAATTTGAAATTGTACAATGTAAAGATGTGTAATAGGTGAACAGTCGCTTTACTATACATTTCAGAGTGATGTATGATCAACACAAATGTTCTAGCTTCTCTTCCTTCCCTAGTCACCAGAAATGTCTAGCGTTGATTTATGCCATGAAAAATGCAACAGTAACAAAGAACACTACAGTTTTCTGGCCCGAGAAACGGGTCATAAATAAATTAAATAAGAAGGGATGAAAATGTCATTTTTTCAAAGGATTTACCATTTCTTAAATTCTAAATATAAAGATATATAACTACAAATTTCCTTCTGTAGGCATTGCTACTTTAAATATGTTTAATCAACAGACTGTCTATTTTTTGTGTTATACACTTTATTGAGTATAAGGGTGCTAGAAATAATTAATAACTGTTAATAATTGAGCAATGAGTAAATATATATATATATTTATAACAACTTTTTATTTGCTATTTGTTATAATTTCATTACTACTGTAAATCAGTATTACAGATACTCCGCTTGGATCGTGACCTAATGAAAGGCCAGGAGCGCAAAAAAATGTAGGCCTACTCAGTAGTGGAAGTGAGATAGACAAATACTTTTATTCCACTGTGTCATTCCATTTACAAATTGTTATGGTAATTAGACAAGCCGAGTTCTGATAGTGCAGTAATAGGCCCTTACTCGTACGTGAACATCATCAGTGACCATTGGTTGGTTTGATTAACAATCATGAATGACGCTCATAAAGATTGAATTAAATAATTATTTAGCCTTTAGTTAACAACTAATAACAACAACAACATCAGAATGGAAAAAATGTAAATTATAAATAACAATAAAACAAAATGTTACATTTATTTTTAGTTCATCAAAGCTAATTAACCCTTTTGCACAAGTTGAAAACAAACCGGATCTTGGAGGTTGAAGTTAGAAGTCTACTAGTGGTCACGCCCGCAATGTACGGCAGTGGAGCGGTTGAATGTGCGAGCCGGTTGCCGAGCGGTCTAATATTCACCTTCTACTGTACTGGTTCGCCTTGTTACTCTGTCTGAATAAGTTCCTCACACATCAATAGTGTATGAGGAATGGGCACAGTAAAGTTAAGGAGGAGATCGGCCTCTCCTTTAAAAAAAAGAAGAAAAAAATGTTCCCGTCCCTACAAAAATTGTTATACGCGCTTAAAAATAACACGTAGGTCTTAAAGAGTTCAGTACTGTTGTAGTTTTTAATTGTTATATAGGATCAATTAATAACTAATGTAGTTGGTAACAAATCTTTTGATTTGAGTTTGTGGAATTAGTAAACTTATAAGTATAAAAATAGGAATGTTGGAATATTTTCTTTCCACGTGTAATGTAATTAACAGACTACCTAGAAAAAACCGTTAGATTGATCGGTTTTGTATTAATTTTACGTACACAGAAAATATTTCTTTGTTTGAAACTTGCAGTTTTAAATCCGAATTAAAAGTTTGAATATTTTTAAGGGAGGTTTGTGTGAAACTAAACGCCTATTTCTTGTATTTTGGACTAGTGTCTGTATAAATTGTTTTGTTCCCGTTGATAATAAGAATCCATAGGTAAAGTTTAAATCTATAATACAAAGACAAAAAAACTCTAGTTGTATAAAAATTACTACTACAACTGTTGATAGTTAACTTTAACTTTTATTTTTCAATTTTATGTTTGTAAAGTAAATTAATGAACGAAGGTTTGTAAATAAAATAAAATACAGGCGAAGTTTCAATAAATAAATGTATCTAATAAAAACATGTTATAAAATTTTAATGTTAAAAGTAGAACAATGCTAATTTATAGTTTGTCAAAACCATATTACGTGGGGAAATCTCCTCGAAGTTCGGTATAAAGTGTTAATTTACAAAACGAGAAAGCAAGCAGTAGTAAAATAACAATTAATTGAATGCATGATGTGCAAGTCGTAATTTTCACAGCTGCATATCTCATGTGATATATACAACATTTGTTTAAATTAATCGTTTTATAAAAAAAAAAAAAAAACAAACAAAAAAAAATGAACATTCAACATGATATTCTATGCTATATACGTATATACGATGTTTAGTTTCATATACTTAAAAGTACATGTAGTTTAGTGTATGTCTTAAAAGCACAGCTTAACAGCTGAGATATTATTTAGAGTATATGAACTAAAACTTTAAAAGTTAGGTTAGGGTAGGTTTGTTGTACTCATGATACAATAAATTATTTTGTAGTTGTTAAGAAGTTTCGAAATTGATAAGTGGGTTCGTACCATGATGACATTTGGTAGCTACCCCAAACAGTGATCAACTTCGATAGCGACCAGTAATAAACTTAGTTAGGCAACTTTGATCAACTAGGTAGCACCTCTAATAAACTTTGATTAATTTAAGTAGAACTCCTAGCCAACTTTGGTAGCGAGTTTAGATAAACGTGGGTAGCACCCATGATCGAATTGGGTAGCCACCCAATATCAACTTTCGTAGCAAACCGTAATCAACTTTGGTATCGCCCGAGATCAAATTGAAAAGCTAGCAACTGAATTGGGAGTGTAGCCCCTAATGTTTTCAGGTAGTTTTTATATATAATTCCAGTAACAGCATATTTTATAACTGTAAAGTAAATAAATAACATCTACTGATAGTAAAATTAGACGCAGTGAAACTTTTAAAGACAATGTCAGTGAATGGTTTAGCAAATGGGAATGTCAACACTGCCATGACACATCTGCGCCCTGTCAGACAAGGATGAGGGATAGATGGAGGTGGTAGAGTTGGTGAGGGCTGACCGATACAATTTGTTATATATGCGGGATGTTAGTAATCATTTATATCCCTTTACTTTTATAAATTGCTCAACGCTTGTCATATACCACAAAGAATTTTATTAGGTTTTAATAAAAACATTTTACGTGTTTTTTTTTTTCAATTCATTATTACTGTACTATTAAATATCAGTTTAGTACATTTAATTTGTAAAAATATATAAAATATTACTCAATATTTTAGGTCCGAATACAAGAAATTTAAGATGCTTTAAAGAAGTTAAATAGTTGTCCTTTATTGTCATTTATAAAAGCACCTTTTGTTACACATCTTTTGTTACATAGTCTCTTCCAATAAACTAATAATAAATCATAGTAAGACACACATAATTGATTTTTCTTGTAAGTTTACTCTAAATTTTGAACCCTTATTTTCACATGATGTTGTCCGGCAAAATTCCAAATTATTTAGCAATACTAACAGAGTTGCGTTTTTAGGTTTAGTTGTAGATTGTAGTTTGAACTTGAATGGACATATAAGTGGGCTTATTCCAAAACTTAGTTCGGCTTGTTACGCCATTCGTCAATTAAGTCCATTCGCAAATCTATTGTTCATATTTTCAACCACACCTCTCATATGGCATAATGGTTTGGGGCAGTTCAGTTGAAAGCTATAATATATTTAAATTGCAAAAAATAGCACTGAGGAGTATGAGTCATTGTACTCATAAAACATCTTACAGACATCTACTTCCAAAATATAAAATTTTTCTCCTGTTTTCACTATGTTTGTATGAGTTACTTCGTTTAAAAACCCCCAAAATAATTATCCCAAAAACAATCAAATATATAATTACAATACAAGATATGGTGATTTATATCGCACTCTCACCGTCTAGCACTCACTGAAAGAGGATCCTATTCTGCAATAAAGTATTTCAATATGCTTCCAGCCGAGCTGAGAGAAGAATGTTCGTACTTAAGGTTTAGCAATAAGTTAAAATATTTTATTTTATTTAGAATAATTTATAATTACTCTGACTTTATGAATCTCTGCTGACCGAATGAGAATGACCGAATATTATGCTAGTATTGTCTTTTCCCTTTGTAATTTTGTTTCTCTGTTAATATAGAAAAAGCTAAATTTATTCTTAGTTTTTGAGTTAAGATGAATTGTAATATTAAGTAATTTAATTTTATATTTATAACTCATTTGACGAAGCCTATTTGGATTCTTTGTATATGGTGAATAAAGATATTTATTTATTTATTATTTAAAATCAGATAATAATAAATAATATATAATGTATATATTTTTTCAAAAAAAAATATAATATTTGGTTTTTATAACATACTGCTTAATAAAATCATTTTGCATTTCCTATTTAGGCATATTCAATTATACATTATCATGTTTTAACATATAATAAATTATTATTAAAATAAGTGATTTTATCATTTTTCAATTATCAGTAGTTAATGGTTAGAGTAATTAGTAGGCTTTAATTCAAAGGTTATTTAAAATGCAATGAGATATTTTGGCGTACAACACTTAAAGGTTACAAACATAGCTAAATAAAACCCAACGAATATGCATTTTTTATTGGAATAGGTACAAATATCAAGAGTCAGGGATTCGTCAAAGGGTGGTGTTGGCAGCCCTGACAGACTATAGTATTGTGAATATATGCATGTAATGGCTGTTTGTTTACGTTTGTGTACTTCATTGTCATGTACTATTTAGTAGAAACATTCAATATTCATCTTCTCTCATATTTAGTCATTCCTTGTGGAATTTTGTTTAACAGTTACGAAATATAATATTTCTGTGCTGTAATGTTTGACAAATATATTTTAAAATGTTAACATTATTCAAATTATGACTACAAAGAAACATATTTACATCTTTTAAAAGTGATCTAGTTAACCTACAAATTACAAAAAGTAAGTACGAGATTTATAATTAACTGGTTTTAGGTTTATGATTAACTGGGATAATAATATAACTTATACGTTAATCTCCATATAATACGTGTATCCTGGTAATAAAAGGTAGAGCTTTCTGGAGACTATAAAGTAAACATTCTTTTATCAGCTCACTCAATACTGATATTATATCTCATTTGTGGTGATGTCTAGGATCCCATGGTTTAGATCCTGTCTAAGGAATATGCCTGAGTTTAAAGCTGCTGCCAGTTAGTTGAAAAGTAATCCTATGTGGTTCAGATTCCACGTAAAGTTGTTGGTCCCTTTATTTCCTTAGACATTGGCTTACAATGAAAGGTTCTTTATAGCGTCGGATAATTGTGGATAGTAAAGTAGAAAACAATTAAGGGTAGATAACACTCAAGGGTGTTCGATCAAGAATTATTTTTTTAATTTTAATCTTCTTATAAGCAATAAATTTGTTGAAGGAAAATCCAAAAACACTTCTTTATGAAAATAAGGCTAAAGTGGCTAACTTGACCTTCCTAGGTACATAACTAATTGAGAAGCCTTGTGCTATATTTTATTAATTATTTTTTTATATAAAGTAGACAACATGTACTTTCCAATCTAGTGTAAAATAAATCATAAAACTAAATATTTTTTGATTGTAACCAATAAGTTGTCAATAAATGACAACTGTATAAGCTTTTACAATTATCTCAGGCTGAAAGAGAAGATTAATTATATAGCAGTAAACGTCATTGGGAGGGTTGACTATAGATGAAGAAGTTATGTATTATTGTACATTTTGTGGTTTGGGGCTGGCGGAGAAGTAGGAGACAGAGGGGAGGAAAACACATTGTATGTGTGTTAGTGAGGCCATCTCTTCGCTAATCATAGCGAGGTGCGTAAAATCTACGTTATATGTGTAATAGTGAGGCATGTCTTTGTTACTTCTCGTGAAATTTGCATGAAATCTAAAACTAAATTCCTTGTAACGCTCAACTGGGCGTCTTGATGAAAACGTTCAATATGCTTTATTCATCATGTTCATTCATATAGAACCATATTCAACCAGATTACTTAGATCAGCGTATTAATAAAAAAGATCAAAAGTGAACTAAACATTGGGTGAACAATTTTTTATATTCTAGTAAATTATTTGGACTTTCATGTTACTCAATATTAAATAGATTCAATTAGAATAACTCTGTGTTGACACTGGAGCTGTAACATAACGGAACACGACATACTTTCATAAATTCAATAGATAATTTGATTCCAGTTTGATTTAAAAGTGCACCATTGGGCTAGTGTTAAATAAATAAAAATTGCCACTAAAACAAACATTTCCTAACAAATAGTTGTATGTATTTAGGGCAAATTATCAAATTATTCATTTATTTTTCTGTAACCAACATAATTATTGAGATAAATTACTAGTATCGAAAACGTTGCCCATTTCGATGTTTACGTAATGTGGCGGATCCCCTCCGTGCAAACCCTAGTCATAGTCGAGGGGTCCAGTAATTGTCAGATAATACATCACCGAGAGTGAAGCTGGGAACGATTGCTTGTTAGAAGCACAGTTGTGGGCAACAACGTGACAGATTCAGTGGTTCACTAGTAAAGCTTAGCAACGCCAATTCCTGTTTTTACGTAATGTGGCGTATCCCCTCCGTGAAGACCCTAGCGATGGTCTAGGGGTCCACTAATTGTCAGATAATACATCAACGAGAGTGAAGCTGGGAACGATTGCTTGTTAGAAACACAGTTGTGGGCAACAACGTGACAGATTCAGTGGTTCACTAGTAAAGCTTAGCAACGCCAATTCCTGTTTTTACGTAATGTGGCGTATCCCCTCCGTGAAGACCCTAGCGATGGTCTAGGGGTCCACTAATTGTCAGATAATACATCAACGAGAGTGAAGCTGGGAACGATTGCTTGTTAGAAACACAGTTGTGGGCAACAACGTGACAGATTCAGTGGTTCACTAGTAAAGCTTAGCAACGCCAATTCCTGTTTTTACGTAATGTGGCGTATCCCCTCCGTGAAGACCCTAGCGATGGTCTAGGGGTCCACTAATTGTCAGATAATACATCAACGAGAGTGAAGCTGGGAACGATTGCTTGTTAGAAACACAGTTGTGGGCAACAACGTGACAGATTCAGTGGTTCACTAGTAAGGCTTAGCAATGCCGATTCCAGTGTTTAATTAATGTGATGTATCCCCTCCTTTAAGGCCCTAGTCAAGGACGGAAGTCGTCTAATTGTCAGATAATACAACACCGAGAGTGAAGCTGGGAAGATTGATAGTTAGAAACAGTTGTGGTCAACAATATGACAGGTTCAGTGATACACTAATAAGGCTTGGCAATGTCCATTCCTATGTTTACTAAATGTGATGTAACCTCTCCGTGAAGACCCTAGTCATGGTTGATTGGTACAGTCATTTTCACATAATACATCACCGAGAGTGAAGCTGGGACGATTGCTAGCTTAAAACAGTCGTGGTCGACAACATAACAGGTGCAAAGACCGATTAATGAGGCTTGGCAATGCCTATTCCAATGTTTATGTAATGCTGCGTATCCCCTCCGTGAAGACCCTAGTCATGGTCGAGGGGTACAGTAATTGTCAGATAATACATCACCGAGAGTGAAGCGGGGACGATTGCTTGTATAAAAACACAGTTGTGGGCAACAACATGACAGGTTTATTAGTGTACTAGTAAGGCTTGGCAATGCATATTCCAACTGCTCCACTCCACAAATTGTACAAACCATTGAATGTTTGTAATGTTTGTATCAACATTTTATGCAACTCGTATAAACCATTGAAGCAACCATTTGGGTGAAACCAAATTTTTTAACTAGACATAAAAGATCTTTTAAAATAAAATTGACTTTTGCAATACATGTTAAATGTCCACTGCAATAAAAACTGATTTGATTTGATTTGATTATAATACATTAGTAGTATACTGTTCCTACCAGAGCTAAATATACACATTTTTACTCAAAATGCATACAGATGTTAGTAACAGACAAATAATTAGTTGGTTATAGCAAAATATAAAATTTTATTTTTACTTTACGCTAGGTTGGTTAGTACCTTTCATCCACTACAGTCGTGAAAGTTAACTAAAATATAGTACCCAGTTTTTTTATGATTTATTTTAAAATAATTTTTATCTCAAAGCGATTTTTATTAACAAGAAGACTAATACATATTCAAACAATTTCTAAAATATTTCTTGCAATATCCGTTAAATTTTAACATTAGTCCAAAGAGAGAGAAACAAATAACTTTCAAATATATGGGTGTCCAATAAATGCAAAACTATAACACATTCCAAATATACTTGTATTTTTTCTGTTTACTTACATAAGTAGGCTACACGTGACCGATATATTTATTGTTTAGTATGTCAACCTACACAGTAAATGTATACATTAACAAATAGCAACGAGTGTCTATTGAGGTAGTATTTATCCCTCAGTTCCATATAGAACTCCCACACAGTTTAGTTCTGTAGTACTAATTGTTATGCACACCCATTGTTGAGTTTTATGTGGACAGTGCTTTTACTGCTCTAGTATATTTATTCGACTTGCGTGTTTTGTAGAATTGTTTTGATATTACAATAAGTTTTACAATTTAAGTTTGAAACATTGAAACAATATATACTATTTTTATCATTCTTCAAGCTCTTTTCTTGATTATTTATAAATTCAGGATTTATAATTATTAATGTTATAAGATGAAACAAACCCCCCAGTAAATAGTTTTTCAATTTCGTTAGGCCTTTCAGTAACAAAGTGACCATCTTCAGATACAAACTAAATTAATATTGTTTACATTATAGATTGATTTGAAAACACATTATCAAATAAACATAAAGATATGGAATTATTTAAATAGAAAATAATAATGTATTTATATTTATTGTATATATTTATAAAATGTATTTATGTATATTTATGTATATATATTTATAAAATGTTAAACTTATATAAATTTAAAATAATAGTGGTAAGTTTTCAAATGTTCAAATGGCTCGTCATTAACAAGAATTTCTTTGACTTTTTATATATAATATTTCATAAGCACATAATTGTTCTTTATTTTTAAATTCTTTCAGTAAATTACATTTTATAAAATTATAGTTGAAATTGATGTAATGTTTTGCTATCACTGATTTTTCTTCTTGATAATTTTTAAAATTATATTTTTATTCTTTTAATATAGTTGAAATTTTTCTTTTGGTTTGACCAATATATTTTTTATTACAACTATCACATTCAATTTCATAAGTTCCAGATATTTCTTCAATTTTAATTTTCTTCTTTGGATTTATGGGTAAATATTTAAATGTTGATATACATTCAAACGATAAATTTACATTATAATGTTTTTTCTAACTCTTTTGCATTAGGGTTAAAAGATCCATATGTAACACTTCTCCAAACAGACTTTTATTTTTTTTTGTAATAGTGTTGCTGTTCGGTTTTGTTTTTAAATTTTTGTTTACTTTTCTTATTTGTCATTCTTATAATCTTATTCGGGTTTATCCATTAAAATTGCAGTGTCTTTGTTTTTTTTAAATTAATTCTTTATTAAAATTTGTAGTAGATAAAGGTATATTAAATAAACGATGAATTAATGAATGGTATGTAGCTCTTGTTTGATATGCTGGATGGAATCAATCAATTTGTATGAATTTTAAATGTTGTACAATTTGTAAATAGTAAAAATGTTTAACATTTGTAATTTATTTTGAAATAAATAAAAAAAATTATTTACTGCAGTGTTTCTTACCCTTATGACAATAATAATATACTGTTTTACAGAAACTTTATTGCACATTTTCCATTTTATAATAAATGTTGAAGAACAATATATGTTAAATACTTTGCTTAACCATATTAAATCGTTATATTATTTTCAAATGCATGATAAAATTATATATAAAAAAAGTAATTCGTAATCTAAACGTATTCTTCTTTTTTATATGTAAAATCTAAACGTATTTTAATGTTTTTTCTTGTGAATTTTGTAAAAATTTGATTTACTTTTAGAAACTTTTGATATCATGTATTATTATTCTAATCAAAGTCAAATACTTTGGTCAAAATTAAGAGTTACAAAATGCAATGACAAGAAAGCATTCGTTTCTGTAACTGTTAATATACAAATATTTTTATTTTCTCATATAAATATACCTTGGGTGCCAAAATAAACGTATACTATTACATTTTATACTCAAAGTAAAAAAAAAACCACATGCCTCGATCTACTTTATCAAGTAAGCACATATTAAGAATATTAAATTGCTATTATAAATTTAAAAAGAAATTATTAATAGATATAATAAAGTTTGACTTTAATTTTACATATATTCTATACGCAAGTTAATGGTGGAGATTTATTTGATTAACCTTTAAGTAATTTAATATTGAAAATATTTAATAAACAACTTCAATAAACAATATTTTGGACAAATTAGGTGTCACAAACCATTGTTAACTGAGCAAATGGCGATATTAAGTATAACACGGAGGTCATCAGGACATACTAAAAATCAAGCTGTTTACGAGTTTATGTAAACAAACTTTAGGGCTGAGTTTGCAACTCATAAAAAGTCTTTAGATACTTGGAATATTTGTCATTTTACCTGATTGATTTAGTTTATTCTGCACGAGAGGAAACAGAACCCATATACGTCCAGTAGTATTGACCCACCCACCCACCCACCCATACATGTGCATTAGTATTGACCCACCCGACCACTCATACATGTGCAGTGGTATTGACCCACACGCCCACCCATATGTGCAATAGTATTGATCCACCTACCCACCCATACACGTGCATTAGTATTGACCCACCCGACTACACATACACGTGCAGTGGTTGACCCATTTGCCCATCCATACACGTGTATGCACCTGCCCACCCATACACGTGCAGTGGTATAGATTTTGTAGTTAATTTTGATTAAATTTGTTTTTTAACATTTTTAGCGTAGATATTTCAATTTAATTAGTTAATACAACTGTCAATTTCCTCCTTTTGTGACACCACACCAACCAGATTCTGCCATACTATTGTGAACTAACCATATTGTTTTCAAGATCTCTACAACTACTATTCTAGATGGATCAAACTTCCTAAAATATATAAACTCTAAATTGTTGAACTAGTTTTATGCAGTACTAGCTGACTGTCTTTGCTTCGCTACAGGGTGGTTCTCTATGTTAGTTTACCCTTCTTTCCATGGTTATATCTTAACATTGCAGCAATATAAAAGCTCAGCTTGCAAATATTATCCTTAATAACACAGTTTTATAGATTATAAAACCCTCCAAGTTTACTTGGACGTGAATATCTACGTACTGAGGATTGTTAACAAAATTTACGGAAATTGTGCACGACGATACATTGTAATACATGACTTAGTTGACGTTAGTCATATTTCTGTTTACTATGATATGGGACAGCCACAGTCGTTTCACAGAGAAGAAATAAACAGAGGTCACATACAATAGTGCGCTGAATAGGTGTTGAGTAATGAAATTGTGGTGTCAAGTACTTAGTCAGTTGTACGTGCGGATGGCTGAACCAGCACTGTTGTCATCTCTATCATTATTCTCCTAAAAAAATCACAAGGATAAAAACATTAATTATTACCAAAGATAAAAAAATGTACGTTAGCTAATAAAAACATGTAACTACCACACAACCTCCCACCATCTCCGCAATAGATACTCTGTTAACCTTC
This sequence comes from Stictocephala bisonia, assembly GCA_035578905.1. NCBI lineage: Eukaryota > Metazoa > Arthropoda > Insecta > Hemiptera > Membracidae > Stictocephala > Stictocephala bisonia. The sequence continues at coordinate 413,941 of JAQJVL010000082.1, forward strand.
TTCTGTAGGTACAGTGTACATAAAGGCCGAGTGTGTGCAACATTAATGCCCTCCAGGCCTAACCTCCTCCAAGGTCATCAATTATTGATAACAAGATGTAGTATCTTAACATAGAACTATCTAACAAACCAAACACTCAGTTTCCATCTCCAGTAGCTACTTTGTACATGCAAGCAGTCTGTACAAAATTGATGTCTTCCAGGACCAACCTCCTCCAAGGTCATCAATTATTGATAACAAGATGTAGTATCTTAACATAGAACTATCTAACAAACCAAGCACTCAGTTTCCATCTCCAGTAGCTACTTTGTACATGCAAGCAGTCTGTACAAAATTGATGTCTTCCAGGACCAACCTCCTCCAAGGTCATCAATTATTGATAACAAGATGTAGTATCTTAACATAGAACTATCTAACAAACCAAACACTCAGTTTCCATCTCCAGTAGCTACTTTGTACATGCAAGCAGTCTGTACAAAATTGATGCCTTCCCAGTCTAACTTCCTCCAAGGTTATCAATAATTGATAACAAGATGTAGTAACTTCAGGTAGAACTATTCACTATTCACCGAGACGACAGCACTGTGCCTCAAGACAGCTGCATATCCACAAGTACGTAGAGCGACATAGCCCGACTCCCACCCAGTCTCTGGAGCTGATTAGCCATATAATTTAGCCGCCCATCTAAATATCGAACGATCTTGATGAACACCTTCATCCGGATCGGAATTATGGAACGAAACAGCACGAAGAAGAGATACACAACGACCATAAAATAGAAAAAAAAACGATACACAGAGACACACTATATTAAATAGGAACGTGAGTGGGCTGAAACTGATCCACAACAAACCAAGCAGTTTGGATACAATTTAAAGAATTTTATAATTATTTTTTTAACTTCACAAATATCCAAATTAAAAATAATAGATATTTCCTCTGAAACTGTATGTATGTATTATGAAACTATATATCTGTATACCCTAACTAAACCTTAAACGATGACTAAATATTATCTTTTTATTATAACCTCGGGAAAGATAATAATATACCATTAGATGAGCCCAGTTGGGATCAATTAACACATTTACTTACAAACAGTGGAGTAGAACCGCTAATTAAATAATGGATTGATTATATATTTCCAATTAGTTGCACAGTATACTTTATATGACAAATATGTTATGTTAAATCATGAACGTGGTTGTGTACAAATACAACGAATGGTTATTTCAATTAAATCATATGTTGCTACTTGTCTTTGCTGTCAGATACAATCTGCTCATGTTTAATGATCTGGCATTATTATTTCATAAAGTTTACACTACGGTAATAAAATTAATTCATCTCAACGTGTAGTGATTTTTATTTTTTAATAAATTTATGATTATTATAATTGTTTATCAAAATAGGATATTCTTTTCAAGGATTATTAATTTGGTAGTACCCAAATTTAAATAACTATCAAACAAATCCATTCCTGTATATATTTCTTTTTATCAAATTATTTACAAGTTTAAGCAATAAAAACATGTATTCCCTATCACGCTGTGTTTCTGATTAGATTTAATTTTGATTAAATTTGTTTGTTAACATTTTTAGCGTAGATATTTCAATTTAATTAGTTAATACAACTGTCAATTCCCTCCTTTTGTGACACCACACCAACCAGATTCTGCCATACTATTGTGAACTAACCATAATATTGTTTTCAAGATCTCTACAACTACTATTCTAGATGGATCAACCTTCCTTAAATATATCAACTCTAAATTGTTGAACTAGTACAGTACGTTTTATGCAGTACTAGCTGACTGTTCTTGCTTCGCTACGGGGTGGTTCTCTATGCTAGTTTACCCTTCTTTCCCTGGTTCTATCTAAACATTACAGCAATATAAAAGCTTAGCCTGCAAACATTATCTTTAATAACACAGTTTTATGGATTATAAAACCCTACAAGTTTTCTTTAGGGAGATGCAAAATAGTGCAATAATTTTAGAGTTAGAAAAATTACATAAAAACTACACAGTAGAAACTAAATTTCAAGATTATGTGCCATGCTAATGTTTTTTGTATTTTATGTTTATCAGCTGTTTGGATTTAACTTTACATTTAATTTAATTTGAACAAAGTAAATTACTTTAAACTAAATTTTAATTTAATATCCATGGAGAAAATGAAACGTTATAGAGTTGCTTTAAACTGTCAATAACACTGTACGTTTATGGGAGGGTGGTTGGGTCAATACCACTGTACGTGTATGGGAGGGTGGTTGGGTCAATACCACTGTACGTGTATGGGAGGGTGGTTGGGTCAATACCACTGTACCTCTATGGAAGGGTGAATGGGTCAATACCACTGTAGCTGTATGGAAGAGTGAGTGGGTCAATAACAATGTACATATATGGGAGGGCAGGTGGGTCAAAACCACTATACGTGCACGGAAGGTTGGGTGGGTCATTACCATTGTACTTGTATAGAAGGGCGGGTGTGGTACGAATGGTCCTCGGTGACTAAAGTTTGCACCTCTCATTCCAGCTTGTCGGTGGTCTGCCTGAACGCGATTCACTTTCCACTGACGTTTGACCATTTTACATAGCTTAATTTCTTAGAACATAACTATTGCGTTATTTGTTTCTTAAATACCGTTTCTTTGGAAAAATGGTCTGCAGAGTTATGAAGAGAATTTGAGAAATGATTTATAGGTCTCAATGATACAAAAGCTAACTTCCCTCCAAATTTCATAAAAATCTGTTCAGTGGTTTCGGAGACTTCGTGATTAGTGAGTTCATCGTGTTTGTATTATACAGTATATACAGGGTGTCAGTTAAGTCACGGGACGGCTTAATATTATTTTAATCGTTTCAAATTGAGCTAAAAGGCTTAAAATGTTGTTAATAGACATCAGAAAATATTTTTACACGTCTTCTATTGACCGATGCGTATCCAAGGAGACGATCCACAAGAAGTTGAAGGAAAAGTTCAAATAGGAGCATAGGTTGAGTTGCATATCAAATTAAAGGTCTTTATTAGTAGAATACAATACTGAATAATTGACCTCAAACGGTTGACTCTAGCCGAAATAGCTGGTGACTGAAGTTTCAAAAAATTGCTAAGAACTTGTAAATGGCCAAGATAACTTTTTCAAGCAACTTTTCATCTCGCCCCAAGTCACCACAACCCTGGTGCTGATTTATACCACTATACAGGCAACAGTAACAAATAACACTGTAAATTGCTGGCCCAGGAAATTGATCGTAAATAAACGTAAACAACAAAGGCGGGAAACCGTCTTTTCTGCGGGAATTTATTTCTCCTCAAATCTCCTACTTTGATAAAACCAAGATTCAATTTGCATTTCTTGTTGAAACGCTCTTCTTTGAAATATTTTTAAAAATCGTGATATTTATTTGTTAGGTATATTCAAAATTTATGTTATATATTATCATGAAAGAAAATGCGTGTTATATATTTTACAGAACTAAAAAACAACTAACAAAAACATCTGAATGGTACTGAATGTATAAAACTGTTTAGATAAAATGGTATTTTTTTCTCAGTGTTTATAGTAAAGATTCAATGAATCATTGAGATTGAAATTCCCAAATACTTTAAATTTAACAAAAGCAATGTTATAGTATTTACTTTCTTATAACACTAAATATTTCTAAAATACAACTTAAAGTTAATCAAGCATTTAGGTAACTATACACATTTTATGTCTTGGTTTAGGGTGAAGTAACAGGCAACAAAACATCCATTTTCACCACTTCTAAGTATCATCCATATATATACCCAACTAAATTCTATTTATTGAAACTAGTGACTTGATATGAGCGCACTTAGTGGCATTTGAGTGAAGCTGTGTTGTGCGGTGTTCTCAAGCGTATAATTTATAACAATATATGACCAGAAAGGAAGAAATACTGTAAGTATGAGAGATAATAAACAATAAGAAAATACATGGTCACACATTTTATACTCGCACAAAAAGTCACATATTCAAAAGAGCAGGTTAATTATTACGGGTGTAGATAAGGATTTGAAACATGACGAGTTACTCTGGTTACGGCTTGCC
>JAQJVL010000082.1:418117-518117 GCA_035578905.1 Stictocephala bisonia
AAACTGTAGAGTGACAAACGTGAAGAATGACAAGTGTTAATATGATGATTGTGTATTTGTAGCTATAAAGGCTTGTCAGCTGGAAATCAGCCCGTACCAGTTGTATGTGGAATCCGTACGTAATTCAAATTCCACATAAAGCTGTAAATCCCTCAGGCCTGGCTATTGGGCTATTAATAAAAGTCTCTTTATAAGAACGGTTGACCTAAGTAACAATGACTACACTCGTTCATCTACACTCCGTCCACTGATTCGTCCCTTATATTTGCCCATATATTTACGATCGGCATATTACTAATGAATAATATTTATATAAATAATTAATAAAATCACCTCAAAGTGAGTTTCAATAGGTCGAATATCAGATTTTAAAGAAAATATGATAATACTGTAAGATTTTCCATTTAAAAAAAGTAAAAGACAATTAATTCTTCTTACTACCCACTATGATTATCTAATGTTGAAAATATTTGAAAAGCTCATAATAATTTAGCAACATTTATACATGGAAACCCTAACTAAAAAGGTGTTGATGGAAGTTGTAAAATTGTAAATAAACTTAAAACAAAGTGGGATGTAGGACTGAGGAAAAAGAAACAGAGGTCGCTTCCTTAGGGCTGCAGCGAACGCCTCACTGGCTTTATCTGTAATCTTAATTTTATTTACAGATTCGCTGAGAATGGTACAGCGAAATAAATCACCATAATATTCGTATAATGCCACCAGTTAGACGTACCAACTTAGATCGCAGAACTCGCAATGCTGCAAACCAATGCATTGACCCACCCACCCACCCATACATGAACAGTGGCATTACCCACCCGCCCGCCCATACACGTACAGTGGCATTGACCCACCCACACACCCATACACGTACAGTGGTATTGACATTAAAATACCACTGTACGTGTATGGGTGGGCGAGTGGGTCAATACCACTGTACGTGTGTGGGTGGGCGGGTGGGTAATGCCACTGTACATGTATGGGTGGGTGGGTGGGTCAATACCACTGTACGTGTATGGGTGTGTTGGTGGGTCTGCATGTGCTGTTTTATCAGCAGCCAGATATTGTCAACATCGACCATAGTCTGTTGAAATTCTTCTTCCTTGCATGTATCTTTGACTGACAATGCAATCCCCTCTCTTGTTTTCTTAGCTTTAACTTTTTATAACAAAGTTTTATTAGTGAAGTTGAGATTATTCAATATTTTGTAGAGAATTCATCTCTGATTTGATTATAAAGATGGTTTAATATAGATCTCAACAAATGTGCATCTTTATTTATCTATAGTAATAATTACTACGTTTACACTGAAAGTTTTTTTTTTTTGGGGGGGGGGAATAAGAGAGGAACTCAACATACTAATTTGATATACATTCGGCGCACTATTGGATGGAACCTCTGTTTATTTATCTCTGTGGATGTAGACAAAAAGAGAGTGCGTGGGAGGAGTGGGGGAGAAGCTTGAGAAATCTCTGGTTCAATTATCGATTAGTGTCGACCTGCTGTGTAAACAGTATAAATAGCAATAGTAATTAAAAATGTGTATATGTAAAAGAACTAAAATTGGTTAATGTGAAAGAATTCTGTGTTTTTATTTTTTTTATTTATTAAATACTTTGTTACTCATGGAAATGCCATGAGACAGTATTGGCAACCCCCATTAAAATAGCTTATTGGGCATATATTCATTCATATGGGATGATTGGTTACGTTCATAAATTTTAGTTTCATTAAAGAATTGTGTGCCAACGTGCAATGCTTATGACCAAGATTTGTTCATTTATCCCTCTTGGGGCTTTTTAAATATTTGTAATTTAATATAATACAAATAATGTACACTTCCATATAATATTTTTATACTAGCAATTAATTTTATTTTGGAGGATTTTGAAATATGTACAAAATAACAGGACATGTACATAAATTTAAATTCATAACTTATTCCCTACCCTTATATATTGGATAGTACATGGTACTGATTACTTTAAATTTAATATCGACTATGACTAATCAGATTATTTTTAATGGAATCTGAGGGAATACAACCTAATAAGCTATAAACAAATAAAATACTATTTCTACATTTTTAAATTTTTCTCCAAGTAAGGTTCTAAAAATACGTTTTCTATTTTTTTTATCAATGTTCAATATAATATCATGTAATCACCTTTTATCTTAACTATTTTATACTTTTGACAATTCTGGTAGTCACCATCACGTTTTTTATAGGAAGTAATATTTCTTTGTACATTATTTAAAATTGTACCTTATACGAAGTGATAAATTAAACCAAAGCCTAACCAGTGTCATAAGAATGGTTTTTATACAAGGTCATTTTCGTTTTAAGACAAGGTCATAAGTCTTAAATATATTTGATAATTAGACGAATGTAGGGCAATATATTAGAATCTGATACCATCATAATCCACTTTTAATGTTGAATTATTTATTTATAAATCTTTGGAATAAAATTGATTTTAGATCATGTTTAAGAGGGTATAATATGACTTTAGATCTGGTTAAATAAATATTGTTAATCATACATTATCAAATTACTGATTAACAGTGTCATACAGTCAAACAGATATTTAGAATTCACCAACCATGGTCATTCCAATGGTTACATTAGGGTCTATTCCCTAGAGACAGCCTGAGTCATCATGAATGAGGGGCCCAGTAATTGTCAGTCAATCCATCACTAGTAGGGAAGTGCAAAGATTGCTTGTTAGACTCTTGCAACACAGTCATATACATTGCAAGAACTAAGTGGAGGATCTATTCTCAACTGCAGCCCCTAGGCTATTTTCATCAGAAAGAACCTAATATGAAATTAAGTACACTTTTTATTTAATTAGAATCTTTCCCAGAAATGTACTATATACCAGGTATATTTAAACAAAAATAAAATGTTTAAAACAAAAAATAAGTTTTATTATATTTTAAACTTACATATGTGTGAAAAATTCTGAATTAAATTTGATTATATTGATTTGAATTATTACTCTACTCTCAAACCTTCAATGTGTTTGAAAATTTTTAGTTACTATCGACATGGTCAGTTGCTCATTTTTTCACTAAACTTAAAGTTCTAGGTACCTACGGTTTGAGAGGTACATGGCAGAGTACTTGGTACTATAAAAAAAGACTACATTTTACCCATAAATGTTAAGACACATTAATTGTAGACCACGTTATAGCCAATTCAATGGTATGCTGGTTTAAATGATCAGTTAAGAAATAATTTTTCTGAATTTACACTTTTCTCAGATCACAATGCTTTACTCAAATTTACAAAAAGTCTTCTCTGTAATTTATTAACCAATCTTTTAAATTTACATACCATTGAATTTTTCATAATGTAGTATATAAATGTTGTATCTTAACATTTTTGGATAACATGAATAGTCTTTTTTATAATTGACTTTTAGATTTATAGACAGCCGCTATTTTGAAATCGATAATTTTAGACATTCAGCATTTTAAAGTTAAGTGTGTCTTTGTAAGGTCAACTTTCATACAAAAATTCAGCATTATATGTCAAACAGTTTTTGAGATATTCATATTTTTGTAATAAACAGATACAGACACACAGACAGAAAACGAATCGAGATAGGACACATGTTATATGCACTATTTGCTTGTTTTGACCTGACAAACAATTCTCTGAAATATGTGACAGTCGAAGCTGAACACCCTGTATATATATTTGTTATTTGTTGAACGTCTTAAATTATTGTATCTCACATTTCCAATGTATTTTTAATGCAACCCTGTTTGATCTGAGTTTTCCTTTAAAATTATTCAGGTATTTTATTTTTATCTTTATACTGCAATACATATATTCACAACCACTATGTAGATATGTTTGTGAAATGTCCTCTCTAATATGTTTGAATAAATAAGTAGGTTAATGCGTTGTTTTTAACATATATTGAATTATTTTCAGACGGACGAGAGTAAAAATGAATAAAGTACTAGCTCAATTCCCACTATTGAATACTTCAGTTCAGTTAGTAACACAACCTGCCTAGACTTAACAAACAAGTCATAAGGCCTCAATGGTATACTCACAGATCTTTAAATAAATCTTCACCACTGTTTGGTCTCTTTGGAAGCATTAAACATAAACTAGTAGGTTTATCTGTTAAGCACAGGCTTAGTCTAAGAAGTTTTGTAGCACTCAGATCATATTGTAGTATGAACGTAGACTCAAAGACAGTCAAAGCTTGTCCCTTAAACTGCAGACATTGTTAGACCCTCATTTATGCTCTACTCCAGAAAACCTCCTCATTACAATTATGATTAATGTATCATTATATTCATAGTAGACATCTCATACGTTAGAAACTATAAATTTAAACTTAACTCCATTATAATATTACTTGAAGCTGTAAAGAAACTATTCAATATAAGTGATATTAACTAATTCATAGACATATGTTCTTTGTTCATGTACGTAGGTTAATTCATGTATAATAACTTATAAGTTGTAGACCCATTTTTTTAAAATTACAAATAGTGAACTAAGTGTTCAATGAAACTCTGAAAAACGAGTATTTCAAAGTAATTTATTTTATATAACATTTTTAGTTGAAGGTGTTAAAACTAACTCATCTTGAATCTTACGAATCTCAATAAAGGAAAAGGATTATTGCAAAATTTTTAATGCTGTTATTAGATTTAAAATTCTCTATAGTCAATTCAGTATAATAATTGATAGAGTATACAGTATAGTATACTCTATCAATACAGTTCCGCTCTGTATTTAGACTGCAGGGCAATATAGTTCAGTGTGTATTGGCAAGCCAGTTTAATTCTACGAGTTCCTTACATCTATAACTGAAAACTCATTTCCTTACATTTACGGAAATGAGCTGTATTAAATACGGGTCGCAATATAGACTAAAGAACCCCAGAGTTGTCAGTATGACGGGGTGGTTATTGGCTTCTTCTATAAATTACTTCTGGTGAGAAATTGTCGTTAGAATATTGATGTATTGTATACTAACCTTCTTGGCAGTTACTAAAGCTTGCTACATTTATGAAAAGACAGCCAATTTATGATTGAATTATCGTATGGAATTGAAGATTAATTTGTCCTAATCAGGGCAATCATTAAAAATATTCCTTTATCTACAAATTGAATAAATTTGTTATCAGATAAGATTGGCTGAGATTTTTCATTTAGGTTTGTAAATAACGAATAATATTGGCTAAATATATATTTATATGATGAATGATGTATAGTCATTATTATTATTCACTATTCATAGTTTATAATGAATAATTACGACGCCGATCGTAGAGGTATGGGCAAATATGAGGGGTGAATGAGTGAGATGAGCTTAGATGAATGAGTGTAGTTATTTTAATTAATTGAGGTCGGCTGAATCTTAGGACGAGCCATTTATTAATAACCCAATAGCCAGGGCAACTAAGGGACCTACATATTTACGTGGAATCCTAACCACGAAGAGTTGGTCTGATTTTCAGTTAACTGACAAGCCTGACACACACTCAGTTATCTTCCCTACACATCTGAACCTTGATTATCATCCAACATGGCTACTCCAGACTTCTCTAGTAGTCTCCATGTTGATGGCAACCATTGAGTGGGCGCCATGTTCCTATTAAGAGCATTAAGCATAAAATATATCACCTACAATCTCCTCGACACTTTGTCCCTAAGTAGCTGGGTTACAGCACTGCGCTACTTAACCTTACTCCACTCATTCTGTAATGTCAAATAGAGCCGGCTTTGTATAGAATGTTTAAGTAATTTTATTTAGGGTATAAGAACAGAATATACGTAAACCTCGATAATTTATTACGCTCGATGACTGGGTAATAAAGTGTCGGTAGGCTTTCAGTGTTCATGAGTACATAATCCACCAAGAATTACGTAAAAAGTAATTTGAAGAAACTTATATCGCCTTACTGTGATTGTGTAGGTTGCATAGTCTTTAAAGTAGTTTAATTTGACTCCTTCATTAGTCATGTCTATGTTTGAAAGGAAATTGAATCTTCAGAAAAGAGGAAAACATTCTATTCAAAATTATAAGAAGAAAAGTACGAGGGGAGATAATGATTTATTAAAGATGAAAAAAGGGAGTTCTGAGGGTGAAAATATCGCCGAGTCAGTTCAATGTTTCTCGTTTCTGTTTTGCCTTTTAAGAAAGATCAGTTTTGTAGATTGAGTTAAAATGAATATTTTTTATTAAATCTTAAATAATATTTTCGAAAAAACTTAAAACATTTTTAGACGGTAAGTATACTTGTCTCACTCTCATCATGTTGGGCTATTACCTCTTATTAACAAAAACGTTTGTGTTGATAATTTAGTTAATAGTGTTTACTTTGTTAACTAAATCTTTATTTTTAATAAAAATATATGGAATGTATTGGTTAACTAGTTAATATGAACCCCACGAAAACACATCCACATGAATATTTTAGCGTCAATACAGATTTTTTACAAAGCAAAGAAGACAATTTTCTTACATAAGACACTAAACGTATGACAATAATTTCATGTAGTTTCCCCTCCAAAACACGAATATAACAGTCATTTATGCCTACGACAGTTAAAAATGAGATTTTTAATTAAACAGGTTCAGTTAAGTTATGTTGGGTTAGGTTAGTTAAAGTTAGGTTATATTAGTTAGGTTATGGATATATTAGCAATATGTATTCTCATGGCCATCATACTAACCTAACCTAGCCTTACCTTACCAAATATATTTTGGAATATTGTTCATAGTATGAATATTTGGTGTCATATTCATGTACAAAATGCTTTTCATATTTAAAGTTTTTTTTTTTTTTTGTTTTCCAAAAATTGGTATTTCCACCGAATATGTCTCTGGGTTCCTGGGGTTGGAATTGACATGAGAATTTGGTGGGATCTCCATATTCCATATTTACAAACAAACAAAAAAAATGTGTTATTTTCACCCTTTGAATTCTGGTTTTATTTGCAAGCACAACCTTTCACGTACAGTATTAATATTAAATAATGTACAACATTTTAATAAAAAACGTGTTATTGTATCCAAACCGAGTTGTGTGTACATTGCTTAGTAAAAGAAAAGTCAACATAAAACATTTCCGAAAAACGTTGTTATGATAAAAACTCACTCTATTTAATACGTACATTATAATGTAATTTTTATACTGTTCTGACACCGTACGCCACTTGGACTCCAAATAATATCGGTATAGCTAAAATAATTGAATTGCTAGTACCTGTTTTATAGCACGGAAATAAAATAAAACAATGTACAAACTAAAATTTCTTTACTGTTCACATGTTCTGACGTATATGTGCTATATTTTTGTTGGGGTGCAGGATCATTGTTAATGTTTACTTTTATCTGGAATATGAACCAACAGATAAATCTTATAGCAATTTAACTATATAAGTAAAATCTCATATTTTTTACGCTTTCCATGTTTATTTTTAGATTTTTTTAAAGAAGAGGCCTATGTCCTTTTTAATATTACTCTGACCATTCCCCAATAGACTAATCTATGAAGTGAAATTATTCAGACTGAGTAAAGTGGAGAATCGGTAGGGTACAAGGTAATGTTATATTACTAATAAATACGGCCAGTTCAGGTTGGATTCGAACCTCCTTCCTCTAACCCAGGAGTTGTAGACTTCTCGGCCAGCGGTTGCCCCCACGATTCGAACCTTCTTCCTCTAACCCAGGAGTTGTAGACTGCTCGGCCAGTGGCTGCCCCCACGATTCGGTTTTTGTTTCGTATGAAGTTTGCATTTTACATCCGAAATTCAATACTTTTAATGGGCAGTTTCACTTTGGTTCATTGTTATTTAGATCCTTATAGAAGCTTCTTAAAGATGAAATTTCCCTTTTGAAATCTTTTAACTTCTCTCTTTGGCGTGTTTGCATTATATTAATTATCCTTTTTTCAGCTGTATTTAGATACGTTTCAACTTTTCTTATTCGTTGTGGAAGCTTTTCTTCAGATAAAGTACTTTTTGTTTCAGCTGTTATAACTTTAGAACGTATTCTGAAAAAAGTTATGTTCCTGAAAATCAATTTTAATTTTTCTGAGTGGCCTAAAAAGTTAGTTTCGGAAATAAATTGTTAACCAAACAATTAATTTGTTCGTAGTGAGGTGGCACGTATTCTGATTTTTAGTAAGGAAACATTATTTCATACGTTTTTATGATCTCTTCCAACAGGTATAATGTTGATTCAAACATTAATATTCGTTGAATGAAAAGGATTTTATCAAATTTCTAACAAAATTATAAATTTTGATTTCGAAATATTACTTGTCATAAATTATGTATTTATCAAATATATACCAAAAATGTGGTTTCAATTTTAAAGTTTAAAATTTATTGATTTTTAGTACATTTAAATTATATCTATGACCTATTCATTTAAGCCTTTTATATTAGGAGTTAAGAATAACATGAAACACTTTATTTTGTATAAAACTACTGTAAAAGTAAATTCATATTTGTGACTCATATTAATTAAGGCAACATATTTTTGGTATAAAGAGACTAATGCTGCATGAAGTAACATGGTATATAATTAAGATGATGTACGCTTTGAGCTAGTTTATTATACGTTTAATCGGCATGTTCTTTCTTTTTATGTGTTAAACGTATAGAAAATAAAATACTTTAATGCTAATTTTATTTTGTGTAATATTTACAAACAGATTAGTTTTAATTTTTCTATTATTTTCTTTAGTTGTTGCTAACTTTTTCTAGTTAATAACAATACAGTTTTACCTCAATAGAAACACTGTTTACATTTTTAATTAAATGTACGTATTTTACCTAGAAAACGTGTTTGTTATAGAACAAAAACTTATTCAATGATGCCATTTGTTAAATATATCACTTTTTACTATTGCAATGCAGATATATCTCTACATATTAATAAAATTATCTTAAAGAAACAAAATAATACAAATTCAATGCACAATCACATATGTTTCAGTAGTAGATTAGGTTACACTATGAAAATATAAGGGTAGACATTTCAAAGGACATATCAAATATTAATTTATGGAAATTAATTTGTAACTTTTAATTATTACTTTATTGAAAGAACAATATTACTGTACATATAATATTTGCAGGGTTCCGTATGTTATGAGGAAATCTTTGTAACTATTTTTTTTCTTCAAGGAATTAGGCCTAATACTTTTACTCCAATTATATTTAATAATTTATTTAACTTTTGAACCCTCCATAATAATGACAATTTAAACGTAAAATACAAAGTTAACATTTATACGAATAAGAAGAGTTCTTAAATTAACCCATTTAGCCATTCTTTTTAAATAACTTTAGTTTTCAAGTTACAATAACTCCTTACTGTGTATTTTCTTGTAAAACAAGTAAAATCCATCTTTGGTTAACACGTTTCACTCAATTTCACGAACAAACAGACCCATACAATCAAAAAAGGCTAATGTTACAATTTAATAAAAAAAATAATAATAAAATAAAGCTACGACACTTCACCGTAAATACGTGGTTTTTTATTTTCATATTATTTATTTTGCAAGCAGTAGGAGGTATTCCTCACTCAGGCTAGATAACATTGGCATTGTTTTTAATGTTACAAGGACGTCTGTTTGTTTCTGTGGCCGATAGTAGTAGGCTTAATACATTATTGTTTATAACAGACAATAATTTAGACAGACTGATTATATTTAATGGATATTTTAAGGTGAATGTACAATGTTAAATAATTAAACGAATTACGATTAGAGTGTTTTTTAAACAGGCAACAAAGCCTTCATAAACAGGCAACAAAGCCTTCATAAACAGGCAACAAAGCCTTTATAAACAGACAACAAAGCCTTAAAAAACAGGCAATAAAGCCTTCATAAACAGGCAACAAAACCTTCATAAACAGGCAACAAAGCCTTCATAAACAGACAACAAAGCCTTAAAAAACAGGCAACAAAGCCTTCATAAACAGGCAACAAAGCCTTCATAAACAGGCAATTTTCAAGATACGTAATTTATCAGTAAATGTAAAAAGGAATGTTCAATCTCTACACAGCGCATAGACCCACCCACGTATAGTGGTACGAGTTTGTTATTATATTGTAATTTATTAGGTACGTCAAATAAATATTCATACATTTTCTGGGTAACATTTATTTGGTATCTTTTCGTTTTAAATATATTTTAGATGGCTCATGGGACTATAACAATATCGCCAGTTGTTGAAGTTATTCCAAACTTCTCCCTTTAATGAATACATTATATATCATAATGTATAATACGTTTGTTGTCAACGAAACTCTTCCCTTATTTTTGAACCAATTTAAATAGTTGTCTCTGTTCTCAGTTATTTAAATAGTTGTCTCTGTTCTCAGTTATTTAAATAGTTGTCTCTGTTCTCAGCTATTTAAATAGTTGTCTCTGTTCTCAGTTATTTAAATAGTTGTCTCTGTTCTCAGTTATTTAAATAGTTGTCTCTGTTCTCAGTTATTTAAATAGTTGTCTCTGTTCTCAGTTATTTAAATAGTTGTCTCTGTTCTCAGTTATTTAAATAGTTGTCTCTGTTCTCAGTTATTTAAATAGTTGTCTCTGTTCTCAGTTATTTAAATAGTTGTCTCTGTTCTCAGTTATTTAAATAGTTGTCTCTGTTCTCAGTTATTTAAATAGTTGTCTCTGTTCTCAGTTATTTAAATAGTTGTCTCTGTTCTCAGTTATTTAAATAGTTGTCTCTGTTCTCAGTTATTTAAATAGTTGTCTCTGTTCTCAGTTATTTAATAGGGTCTTAATTCTTCAATATGTTGACCTTTAAAAGTATGGGAAGCCCTCAAAGTACGTTTTTCTGTTATAAGAATAATATGGAGAAAGATTGAAATTAGTCAAAAAGTAACATTTACTCAAATTTAAATAATGATTTAAGAACTTTTACCATCTTTTAGAATGTAAATAAAGATGTTTTTTAATATTGAGAAGATTACATACCTTTCTTCTCAACACAACAAACAACATTTCAAATCAATACGACTATACGTGTAGGGGTGGGTGGGTCAATATCACTGTACGTGTAAGGGTGGGTGGGTGGTTGAATATCGCTGTACGTGTAGGAGTGGGTAGGTGGGTCAATATCACTGTACGTGTAGGGGTGGGTGGGTGGGTGAATATCACTTTACGTGTAGGAGTGGGTAGGTGGGTCAATATCACTGTACGTGTAAGGGTGGGTGGGTGGGTCGATATTACTGTACGTGATAATCACCACTGTACGTGTAAGGAAGTGGTATTACAGGCTATTTCTGTATCTACAAACACAGTGACTCTGTTTCCTTAACTTTATCGGCAGTTAGATGCACCTTGGCTGAACGTAAAAACAACTCCCGAGTTGGTGGTGAACTGATATTAGCTCCTTACAGGCTATTTCTGTACCTACAAACACAGTGACTCTGTTTCCTTAACTTTATCGGCAGTTAGATGCACCTCAGCTGAACGTAAAAACAACTCCCGAGTTGGTGGTGAACTGATATTAGCTCCTTACAGGCTATTTCTGTACCTACAAACACAGTGACTCTGTTTCCTTAACTTTATCGGCAGTTAGATGCACCTTGGCTGAACGTAAAAACAACTCCCGAGTTGGTGGTTAAGTGGTATTAGCTCCTTACAGGCTATTTCTGTATCTACAAACACAGTGACTCTGTTTCCTTAACTTTATCGGCAGTTAGATGCACCTTGGCTGAACGTAAAAACAACTCCCGAGTTGGTGGTGAACTGATATTAGCTCCTTACAGGCTATTTCTGTACCTACAAACACAGTGACTCTGTTTCCTTAACTTTATCGGCAGTTAGATGCACCTCAGCTGAACGTAAAAACAACTCCTGAGTTGGTGGTGAACTGATATTAGCTCCTTACAGGCTATTTCTGTACCTACAAACACAGTGACTCTGTTTCCTTAACTTTATCGGCAGTTAGATGCACCTTGGCTGAACGTAAAAACAACTCCCGAGTTGGTGGTTAAGTGGTATTAGCTCCTTACAGGCTATTTCTGTACCTATAAACACTGTGACTCTGTTTCCTTAACTTTATCGGCAGTTAGATGCACCTTGGCTGAACGTAAAAACAACTCCCGAGTTGGTGGTGAACTGGTATTAGCTCCTTACAGGCTATTTCTGTACCTATAAACACAGTGACTCTGTTTCCTTAACTTTATCGGCAGTTAGATGCACCTTGGCTGAACGTAAAAACAACTCCCGAGTTGGTGGTTAAGTGGTATTAGCTCCTGACAGGCTATTTCTGTACCTATAAACACTGTGACTCTGTTTCCTTAACTTTATCGGCAGTTAGATGCACCTTGGCTGAACGTAAAAACAACTCCCGAGTTGGTGGTTAAGTGGTATTAGCTCCTTACAGGCTATTTCTGTACCTATAAACACTGTGACTCTGTTTCCTTAACTTTATCGGCAGTTAGATGCACCTTGGCTGAACGTAAAAACAACTCCCGAGTTGGTGGTTAAGTGGTATTAGCTCCTTACAGGCTATTTCTGTACCTACAAACACAGTGACTCTGTTTCCTTAACTTTATCGGCAGTTAGATGCACCTTGGCTGAACGTAAAAACAACTCCCGAGTTGGTGGTTAAGTGGTATTAGCTCCTTACAGGCTATTTCTGTACCTATAAACACTGTGACTCTGTTTCCTTAACTTTATCGGCAGTTAGATGCACCTTGGCTGAACGTAAAAACAACTCCCGAGTTGGTGGTTAAGTGGTATTAGCTCCTTACAGGCTATTTCTGTACCTATAAACACTGTGACTCTGTTTCCTTAACTTTATCGGCAGTTAGATGCACCTTGGCTGAACGTAAAAACAACTCCCGAGTTGGTGGTTAAGTGGTATTAGCTCCTTACAGGCTATTTCTGTACCTATAAACACTGTGACTCTGTTTCCTTAACTTTATCGGCAGTTAGATGCACCTTGGCTGAACGTAAAAACAACTCCCGAGTTGGTGGTGAACTGGTATTAGCTCCTTACAGGCTATTTCTGTACCTATAAACACTGTGACTCTGTTTCCTTAACTTTATCGGCAGTTAGATGCACCTTGGCTGAACGTAAAAACAACTCCCGAGTTGGTGGTGAACTGGTATTAGCTCCTTACAGGCTATTTCTGTACCTATAAACACTGTGACTCTGTTTCCTTAACTTTATCGGCAGTTAGATGCACCTTGGCTGAACGTAAAAACAACTCCCGAGTTGGTGGTTAAGTGGTATTAGCTCCTTACAGGCTATTTCTGTACCTATAAACACTGTGACTCTGTTTCCTTAACTTTATCGGCAGTTAGATGCACCTTGGCTGAACGTAAAAACAACTCCCGAGTTGGTGGTTAAGTGGTATTAGCTCCTTACAGGCTATTTCTGTACCTATAAACACTGTGACTCTGTTTCCTTAACTTTATCGGCAGTTAGATGCACCTTGGCTGAACGTAAAAACAACTCCCGAGTTGGTGGTGAACTGGTATTAGCTCCTTACAGGCTATTTCTGTACCTATAAACACTGTGACTCTGTTTTCTTAACTTTATCGGCAGTTAGATGCACCTTGGCTGAACGTAAAAACAACTCCTGAGTTGGTGGTTAAGTGGTATTAGCTCCTTACAGGCTATTTCTGTACCTATAAACACTGTGACTCTGTTTCCTTAACTTTATCGGCAGTTAGATGCACCTTGGCTGAACGTAAAAACAACTCCCGAGTTGGTGGTTAAGTGGTATTAGCTCCTTACAGGCTATTTCTGTACCTATAAACACTGTGACTCTGTTTCCTTAACTTTATCGGCAGTTAGATGCACCTTGGCTGAACGTAAAAACAACTCCCGAGTTGGTGGTTAAGTGGTATTAGCTCCTTACAGGCTATTTCTGTACCTATAAACACTGTGACTCTGTTTCCTTAACTTTATCGGCAGTTAGATGCACCTTGGCTGAACGTAAAAACAACTCCCGAGTTGGTGGTTAAGTGGTATTAGCTCCTTACAGGCTATTTCTGTACCTATAAACACTGTGACTCTGTTTCCTTAACTTTATCGGCAGTTAGATGCACCTTGGCTGAACGTAAAAACAACTCCCGAGTTGGTGGTTAAGTGGTATTAGCTCCTTACAGGCTATTTCTGTACCTATAAACACTGTGACTCTGTTTCCTTAACTTTATCGGCAGTTAGATGCACCTTGGCTGAACGTAAAAACAACTCCCGAGTTGGTGGTTAAGTGGTATTAGCTCCTTACAGGCTATTTCTGTACCTATAAACACTGTGACTCTGTTTCCTTAACTTTATCGGCAGTTAGATGAACCTTGGCTGAACGTAAAAACAACTCCCGAGTTGGTGGTTAAGTGGTATTAGCTCCTTACAGGCTATTTCTGTATCTACAAACACAGTGACTCTGTTTTCTTAACTTTATCGGCAGTTAGATGCACCTTGGCTGAACGTAAAAACAACTCCCGAGTTGGTGGTGAACTGATATTAGCTCCTTACAGGCTATTTCTGTACCTACAAACACAGTGACTCTGTTTCCTTAACTTTATCGGCAGTTAGATGCACCTCAGCTGAACGTAAAAACAACTCCCGAGTTGGTGGTGAACTGATATTAGCTCCTTACAGGCTATTTCTGTACCTACAAACACAGTGACTCTGTTTCCTTAACTTTATCGGCAGTTAGATGCACCTCAGCTGAACGTAAAAACAACTCCCGAGTTGGTGGTTAAGTGGTATTAGCTCCTTACAGGCTATTTCTGTATCTATAAACACTGTGACTCTATTTCCTTAACTTAATCGGCAGTCAGATGCACCTCAGCTGAACGTAATATCCCGAGTTAGTATCAGCTCCTTACGGTGGTGGTGGGTGGGTGGGTAAATACCAATGTACGTGCAGGGGTGGGTGGGTGGGTCAATACCAATGTACTGGAGTGATCACTTGAGAAAATCTCACTATACCGTATACATAGTAAAATTTAGTTGAAATTGTGCATATTATACCCTAAGTACTGTCATTGACAATAGAAATAAAGACTGTCCCCTCATATGAGTCCCGTGAAGTCGGTTTTTCTGCCCTATGAAATTTGTTCTTGTACTATCTTCTCAGGTAGCACCAAGGTGTCCGTGTCTCTTCACCACTCCCTCTGCCTCTCTTCAGTACACACTGAAGTAACTGAGCTAATATAAGACAGTTGTCTGAGCACTTGTTTGAGACTATTCACTGTTAGATAGCAGCACAGACACTTGACTACAGCAAATGCACTGATTTGATCTGTTGTTTCTAAGGAAAAACAATGAGTGTTTTTATTTAAACTGTAACTAGTCTGCAACTGAAGAAAAATTATTTAGGTACTAGAAATACATTTAGATATTAATATTGTACTTAATACAGTTAAACCACTAACATTTGTCGTCAAAAGTCACATGCGGAGGCCGGAGGTTGAAGTTTTATAAGCGCAGCGAGTGACGGGGTGGCACGCAAAACGTGTAGTGCTGCCCCATAGTATTTATAGATTTCCTGACAGTTACAATATGTATAAAATGTTATGTCAATTTTATTGGCGAGAGAAGGAGATATGTATACCTTATAGTTTAGAGGTCTACTAAACAATGATGCCATGTGTATTACTGGACCAGACAGAAATTGGGCTGCCTGTTATATTTAGTACAGATAGAGGTTTCAGCAGCAGAGGAAAACGTTCCATCAGCCCGCTGCCACCGATCATGGGCGTGACTAACTTCCGCCTTCAAGAGTTGAACTTCCGCAACAGTGATTGATTGAACAAAAATAAATATAATAAACTATACATGATTGTTTGATTGCTACTAATTATTTACATTATTATTAATTGTGTTATTTTTATTATTATTACTTGTTATTTAAACCCTAAATAATGATTTAATTTAATCGTTTTAAAAATGATTCGTTAGAGTTAGTCGAACAAGCAATGGTTAATACTGATGATGGAGTAGTGGGTGGGGCTTGCTAGTGTGCTGCCAGTTCAGGGCCTATCGTATTCCTAGTTGCCATGACTTTTTAAATGGAAAGGCACAGTGGGAAAGAGTAATTCTCTGTCTCACTTTCATTACTCAATGTATCTGTTTCACACAGGTGATTTATAAGTTATATAAGTTATTATAAGTTACAGTTACAAGTAAACAATGTGATACAGAAGAAAGCTTTCGTTGTTTTTTTAATTCAAATGCATACAATACATCAAATAAAGCAATTTAATTCATGAATGCTTTCTTTGAATTTGCAATAAAGCTTAATTGCATCTCAAAAACTTGACTAGAATATTAGCGTGAATAACTACTTATTTCCACATCAACTATTCTGTCATGTAACCCACTGAATTATGAAAACGTTAAAAACACGAGTTTCATTACCATGCACTATGTGTCAGAGACAAGTTCTGTTTTTGCTATCACATGTCCAACTTTATGTCAGGAGAGACTGTTTTATTGTAAACTGAAACACATCTCGTATACATTTAATATAAATTACTCTACTCATATTTGTGTATCGTGTAAGATGACTACTATTCATGGAAAACATGAATGTTATAGAACAAATATGTAAGAAATTTGTAGTCCAACTTTCTATGCGCATTCTTTTTTGCGTTTCTACTTGTTCGATCGATTCAATTGGGTTTGTTGTTATAATTGCTAGGTCGTCAGCAAAGGCTAGGTAGGGTATGTCGACTGCTTTGTTTTCTCTTCCCAGATGTATCGGGTTCCATTTCGATTTGTTGTTAAGATCCTTCATCCATTCTCTCATCACTTTGTCCAATATTATGTTAAACAGAAACGGCGAGAGTCCGTCTCTTTGTATCACCTCAGTTTTTATTTCAAATTCATTTGAGATTTCACCTACAACTTTCACCTGTTAGAGTTTGTTCGATTATAATAATATTTATTATTATTATTATTATTATTTTTTAACGGAGAGGCCGACCTCCTTCTTAACCCTATTTATCTATGCAAAAAACTTATTCAGACAGAGTAAGTGGGCGAACCAGTACAGTAGAAGGTGAATATTACTGATAAATCTTCCAGTTTAGGCCGGACTCGAACCAGCACTATCTCTAACCCAAGCTCAAAGTCCTGACACCTTAGACCACTCGGCTACCGGCTCATCATAATATTATATATAATATTCATTATTAACACGCCGATTCTCAAGATTTGTCAAATATGAAGAGCGAATGAGTGTGATGAGTGTATATGTTCGAGTTTAGTCATTCTTACTAAGTAAGGTCATTGGAAAGATCTATTTACCCTATAGGGTATAGCCAGGACAACTACGGACCTACAGTTTTACGTAGAATCTAAACCACCAAGTTTTAGACTAATTTTCAGCTAACTGACAAGCCTGACACTCTCTTCCCTACACAACACCTGAACCTTTACTTCCATCCAACGATGTACCATGTCGATGGCAACCAATGAGTATATAACTTGATTTATAATTTCTGTAAATAAATATAATTGTCTTACATATAATATAAATACTCATTGTCGTCCAAATTATGAACACCATGTTAACTCCATACTTATTTGTATTTCCAACACACTTTATAATTTTATTTCTAAAGCCCTTACAAAGTAATTTTTGTTTCGGGTGAAATTAGTACAGACAAGTTGCTGTTATATGAAATTTTCCAATAACCAAGAGACTGAAGAGCTGTATGCGCCATTTTAATGAGGTGTATCATGTACTTATAGGAATCAACTTCTATACAACGAGGAATAAAAAGAATAATATTTCGTTATAGAGCGGGCACGTGTCGTTTTCAACATTAATTACTTGTTTATAAAAGCCAAAAAAACCTTCTTTCGATTACTCCTAGACCTCTACTATTTCATTGATTGAATGAAATCAAAGAGCATAAAAACCGCACTTGATTGCCAAATAGAATGGAGAATACAGGTTATATTTGAGGTTGCATTAAAGGGTTAGTGGAAGGACCATTCTAAACGATTATTGAGAGAGTATATTAAGGCAATATTAATAATAAATCCTAATCTTAGAGAACAATTGTTATATTTTCTGCAACGTTTAAAGTTAAAGTTAAAATAATCAAAATGTTTTAAATGTTGTTAATGATTACCAACTTTTTTAATGTTGTATAATGTATTTTCTTTATATGCCATATTTATTATAAATATAATTATTACGCACCATTATTGCCGGTGTTGGCTGATGGATTGTTTCTTTATCACATCCCAAATTCTTACAACACGATCATTAATTATAAAAACATAAGAGGTGTTGAAAAATTTAAGTTTCAACGTTTCTAATATAAATACATCTTTATAATGTCTTGTAGGTATTTTAAAAATCAAAATTTTGGAATTGCTATTAGTTTTATTTAATTTTCTCTTTAGTTTCATGTTACATCAAACTAAACCCAATCTAAAACAGCTATATTTATGATGATGTTACGGTCTAGATATAAAAGAACAATTTATAGTATAAGTCAGTAAAATTTATATTTAAATAAAACATAACTAAAATACTTCATAGTAGACGCTTTTGTACACCATCTTAAGTTTTGATTTGGTTGAACAAATAAAATTCATACAATTGATTCAATACAAATTAACAGAAACCAATTCTGCCTTATTGTTAAATATTTACACGTAAAATATCCTGTTTAAGTACATCCACTTTTGAACGGGATTAAAATTGAAAACTATATGGATTAATGCATTTGTTGAAAAAAGTACCACAAACTAAGAATTTAAGTAAAAGTCAAACAACGTGATTTTATTTGTATACAAAACAATACAAATCACATTTGCTATAATCACATCTCACTGCTTTATCTTTGGAATTTATACAACAAATTTCTGCAGTTAGCTATATGAAAAAGATCTCATTAATAAAACGTGCTAAGGAATACTCGCATTTTTTCCATTCTAGCTTGAATAACTTTATGTTTATTTTTATTTAAGTAATTACATTTCATATATCAAATTTTATCGCGAATTGCCAGGCTATTCAGAGCTTGTAACGTGCGTCAATAATCTAAAGAAATTTAGTTGCAAGGTTATCTTAAATAACTTTATGTTTACTTTTATTTAAGTAATTACATTTCATATATTAAATTTTATCGCGAATTGTCAGGCTATTCAGAGTTTGATAACGTGTGTGCGCGCGCGCGGGAGTGTGTGTGTGTGTGTGTGTGTGTGTGTGTGTGTGTGTGTGTGTGTGTGTGTGTGTGTGTGTGTGTGTGTGTTTTATTTTATTTATCTATTTATTTTTTTAAGTAAAAATAATCGGTGGTGATATAACAGATGCTGCAACACAGTTTGTACCAAGATATGTTATACGTTAATAATTCCCAGTCAACACAATTGTTGATTTAATTAAATATTTTATGCAAACTATTAAATATTGTCTAAACAATACCAGCCAGGTGTTAAAACTGACTTCAATACATATATAAATATATTTTTTTAATGTTTACGATAAGTTATAGAAGCTAATCATTGAGAATGTATTTGACCTAAATAAATGTATGTAACGCTGCCAAGCGCAATAACGATATTGGGTTCTGTTGAAATATATCAACAACTAAACCACTTCACCGAATCAAGGTACGAGTTCCTGGTTTTTGTATTTTATCGTATGTATTGGGATTTTACTTGTGTGTCCTATAAACCTACTGTAATATTTTACTTTTTGCCTGCCGTTCACCTATTGATGAAACCAATGCTCTCATCAATATAGGCATTTTCTGTAAAGTGTCACTTAATATTATTCTATGTTAGTATAAACATTTTAATAAAGCAATGAAAAATAATTGCTTTGTGGCTACAGTTTTATATTAAGTAAATTACATTTGTTATTTATAATAGTTTGTTAATCAGCATATTACATGTTTGCTTTGTGTATTCCTCTGGTCTTAGGTTACGTAATCGATCACCATATTACAATGTGTACTTATATTTTAATATATTTGAGCTGTGTGTCATTTAGTTACATTTTTATTTGTTGCTAATAGTAAATAATACAAAATACTATGTTCGTTTATATTTAATATCCCTTTAAGTTTACGTACACAAAATTTAAAACAAAATAATGAGTAAAATGCTGCATTTATAGATAGGTTGTATCTATTCTAGCTTTATTCAATTATTGAATATTTTAAGCAAATTCATATATCATTGGAGTTTCTCTATATTGTCCAATAACGGACGATTAGCTTGGTCACGACAGAACAATGGCGCGCCCTACACTTCTCTGGCCAACTGTCTCATTCACACTCAAATAACCATGACTTATAAAGGTGAACAAAAATCTGAAGACATTTTTAATTTCCCCTTGAATACCTAACTCGAATACGACTACGTTTTATTAGGGTTATAGTAAAATTTAATAAGTTATTGATAAATACTTTCGTAATAAATATTTTTCGCTCAAGGTCTTTTTAAATAAAGCACAATATAAATCAACGTAAACCCCGTAGGAAGGATGGGTATTTTCCTAGTCTCCAATATATGAGGCGTTTGGATCAAAATCAAATTTCCATTAGATCAAATCAAATACAAATAGCCTCGAAGGTAGCGAGTGCAAACGTAACCTCAAAATAGACAAGTGCAAATATATTATCTACAAAATCCTCTAAATCCACCAATGCCACCACGATATGGCCATGAATGAATCTTCGCTGATTGGTAAATATATCCAACCAGTGGCGGGATATCCGGTTTGACGTGACCAGCGTGTTACTATGACATTAGGTTTGACAGCTGTCACTTCGGCTGCCAAACTACAGAAGGCAGTGGCGGGACCAGCTGTTTTATATTGATTTAACAACGGGCTCTGATCTAATCACATTCCAATATTTTATTGGCCACATGATACTGTGGACAAGATTTATTGAAATTATGTAACAACATTCATTTGTAGATAATATTTTTGTATATTTTCCTTGAAAATAATCAAATTATAGAAACCTGCTGAATTATTCTAAATAAAGAATATTAGTTACTATACTAACTTACTAAAAAAATCTATTTTTATCATAGATTTGCAAATTCAAAGAATTTTTAAAGAAGGGTAAGCATAAATTGAGTGTAAATTTATAATAATGACTCGTACAAAAATGTAAATTATGCATAAAGCATTCTTATTTTGCAAATTATTTTGGATTTATGTGGAATTCTTTACGTAAAACTGTAAACCTTTGTAAAGAATCCTCATTTGGCATCTTAAAGCAGAGCTAAAGTTTAATATGTTCTTAATATAATACTAAAACACACATATACAGTTTTATAATATATTCTTTTGAAATGAATATTGAAATTAAATATTTAAAAAAGAGGTACAAAATGGTTAATTATTTACTATTTTACAAGGCAATAAGTAATAGATTACTTTATATTTTCAACAGTATTTCAGTTTTACAATCATTTAAAGCTACAGTTGTCTTTGCCATGGTCTGATTACCATATCGAATAGATGTTTGTAAAAAGTGGCAAGGCGCAGATGACAAAATAGATAAACATATATACAGGAATTTACATATTTTTATTCATTGCAAAATTGCAACAAAAGGCATTTTTGTGATAAGATTCCACTTTATCTCTCAACGTCAACCTTGACATAAACTATCCGTCAACTAACTTCTACTTTAGTTTGTAACACATATCTTCAAAAATGTATTTTAAATATGGGTTTATTACCTAAAGTTATAAACATATATCCGTTGATTTCCACTACAAAAATTGGTAATTCAACCAAATGTAAACAGCTTATTATGAATGTTAAATTTTCAAAACCTAAAATTAGTAGCTTAATTCCTAAATTTTCTTAGATACAAAATATTTTACAGTTTCATTTTAGTAATATTTTATGATTTGGATTGGAGATACGTATAGCTATTTTTTTATTTTCAAAATTAATAAAAGACAATAGTTTGTATACGTTTAAATAAAAAAATAATAAAAATACTATACACTTAATACTATACACTTAATACTTAATACTATAATACAAGCCAATCAGTAAACGTTTTGCATTTCTTCGACGTAACGTCAATGCAATATAACAAGTTATACATTGATTTAGATTTAGCTAACTACGAAGCGAAACTTAAGGTGGGTAGAACTTATCAAGTAACACTAATCTTATCACAAAATAAAAGAAAAAAAGGTGTTCAGCCAATGCCTTCTAAAGATAGTCCATTGTAGTCATATACGAGATCAAATTGACAATGATCCCACTGTCAGTATTATCTAGGGAATGTTATAGATATAACATGGGATGTGACAGTATTAGGAGAGATGTGAGTAAATCCTAACAGGACATATTCGTGATGGGATAGCTGATGTATGGGATATAATTAAATCCGTCCTGCGGCACTGTGGATTGGTTGAGGATGACCATGAGTGATATACATAGGACACCGTGGGTATGGAATGGACAGGCACTTCAATGTGTAGTTAGGAATTAGGCTCGGTCACTTGTTACCTTATGAAATGACATACCGGGGAAGTCGACATTTCATATACATTCGTCTACATGTATTGAATGTTCAGGGTTTGAAAAGAATATGTTTTTTTAAGAAATGGAATCCAAATGACGAGTAAAAAAATGTACGAGCTTTATCAATACACTACAAGACACATACATAATTTCAACATTTCAATATATATTTTATGTAGTTTACATAAAAATATTAAAACTTTTACCATTCATAATTTATATGCAGTGAGTTTTCAGATATAAAATTATATTATTTAGGCACTAGTGTTGCAGTACTGTAGGGGACAACGTATTGTAGAGATTGTAGACTAGGGGTTCTATGCTCCGTCCTCCTAATACCAAAATGGCGTCCACTTAATGGTTTTCCCATAGACCTGGAACTACTAGGGAAGTCTGAGGTGCCGTTTTGGGTGCTAGTTAGAGCCTGATGTTGTGTAGGGAAGATAACTGAGAGTCAGGATTGACAGATAGCTGAAAATCATACCTATACCACGTTGTTTAAATTTAGATAAGTCTGGGGTGTCCATGTTGGATGGTAGTTAAGGTTCAAATGTTGTTTTAGGGAGATAACTGAGTGTCAGACTTGTCAGTTAGCTCAAAACCAGATCAACATTACGTGGTTCGGATTCCACGTAAAGCTGTAGGTCCCATAGTTTCCCTGGCTATTGGGCTATTAATAAATAGTCCTTTCTGAGCTAAGTCGAACTCAGATAGTACCAATGACTACACTCATTCATCTTCACGAGTCTTACTTATGAATGTAATATTACTCATTATTTATTTACTCATAAGTAATGGAGTAAATGTATACATTAAGTATATATTTTAGAAATCTTGGCATATTACCTAAAATAATTAAATTAAATATAAGTGATTAAGTAATATATCACTTTTCTTCTCATAAAATTTTAAAATTCTAACATTAAATATATTTATTATTTAGGAGTTAACCAGTGATTTTATTAAAAACACTGTCCAACGGAGACGTTATTCCACAATAAATATATTTTTATGTTAAGCATTTAATGTGGTACTGTTAAATTTGGATTAATGGTCTTATTTTTTGTGTGTACATTATTTTAGATTGAGTTTTATCAAGCTAAGCACAATTCAAGGAAAGAATAAGCCTTCAGAGTACATTTATAATTAATCTATTTATATTTCTACAACTTACTTTACCATGGGTATAAAGAAAACAATTCTTGCAAAGGTATGTCCTAAAATGCTTCTATCCCCTGAAATCGGTTTTATTTTTAACAAAATAGTTAATGACTATTGAAGTACTCAAACAATTTACTTTGCATTTAGTATATTAATTATCCAAATCAAGGTCGATTATACTACCAATTACCAATTTGTTACACCAATTAATTATAGATTTACACTCTCAAAACCATGGCTGGAAAAGCTAGCTTCGGATGTATATATTATTGAAGATAGATTTTACAATATGAGAGTATTGATTGTATTGACCTTAAGTCAATACAACAATACTTTATATATGTTCATATTGACCCATCTTGAGCTCGTTGTTCCAGCGAGTTACTGTCGCCACTCTAAATCATGAGTAACATTAATTATCTTTCACTTGTGACTGAAGCAGATGATCTGGATGGTGAACTAAGAATGTTTACTAACGCTATCAAAGCTGAAGAATCCTCATAGATTTGCCAAACTTTGCTCTCAATAGTCATTCCTATAACTAAAAATATATTTCAATAAATAACTTTACTTATCATGATTTCCATCCATATGATAACTTGCTAATATTCACTTACTTAAAAAATGAATAATCTTTTAAATATTTAAGATTTCAGAACAGAATTCTTCCAGCATTATTAAAATATTTGAGATATTGTTCTATCAGCAAGTTTATACTCCTCAAATGAAATTAAATTATGTATCATTTTGAGTCAGGTTTTAGTTCTAAATTACAGCAAAACAAGTCTTCTTTTGAAAATAAATTAACATTTTTTCATCAATTTCCCCCAACAATATTCCGATTCAAACATTTTTCTCTAAGATATGTGTCGGCACTGGTGGCGCAGTGCTGTAACCCAGCTACTTGGGGACAAAGTGTTTGTGAGATTGTAGGCGATAGGCTGGATGCTCGGTCCTCTTAATACCGACATGGCGTCCGCTCAATGGTTGCTTTCGGCGTGGACACTACTAGAGAAGTCTGGGGTGTCCATGTTGGGTGGTAATCATTGTGCGGTTGTTGTGTGTGGGAGATAACTGAGTATCAGGCTTGTCAATTAGCTGAAAATCAGACCAACACTACGTGGTTCGGATTCCACGTAAAGCTGTAGGTCCCTTAGTTGTCCTGGCTGTTGGGCTATTAATAAATTGCCCTTTCTGAGGAACAGTTGAACTCAATTAGTAACCAGACTACACTCATCCACACTCATCCTACACTCATATAATCATTCATATTCGCTTTAAAATACCAACAACGTTGTGTCGGCGTCTCATATGTAAGAATGTAAGACATTTGATTTAGTTTACCACCGTTTTGAACATGAAATTGAGCGAATTTCCTAAATCTATAACATCTGGAAGTATTTTTTTTTTACTCATATTTCTTACTCATCAATGTACGGACTATTTTTTTCCATTAATTTAATGTTTATTGTTGTATTATAATTAGATTGCAGCTTCTTGTCCATATTATAGCATTTGTTGCTATATACTAAAGGGTAAGTGTATAGAACTTAGTATATATAGTCTCACCAATCGAATTTTACGATAATAAAGTGCAGAATATTAATTTAAATCAAATAACCTAATGTAAAATCGTGTCCACCCTAATAAAGTTGTTAATATAGTCCACCTAATAAGTTGTAAGAATAAATGTAGAATGTTGTTGGCAAAGATAAGTCCACGGTTAGCCCCTGTCAGAAGGGTTGATGAACTACCATCCACCGCTCAACAAACACTGCCTGCTGAATCTGTGTTTCCTGCTGAGAGCTTATTGTTTTATGTTTGCCAGCTATGTTTGCTATGTACCATTTCACAGCGCTGAATGTTATCTGTGATATGGTGCTCACTATATTTGCTTTCATATTTTGTTATTATGATTCTCATTTATTACTGAATGTATTATTTAATAATGTTTTGACTTTTGTTTTGTTATTTTTAGGGTCATTTTCAAGATATTTATGATTGAAAAAATCTTTCGCAATTTAGGGCATAGTAAATAAAATAAAAGTAGCAAGTTTAAATTATTTAAAACCTTAAGAGGCTGTGCATGTTTGAAAAATCACATACTAAGAACAGTTTTTTTTTTTTTTTTTTTTTTAATTATATAAATAAGTAAATATAGTTTAAGGTAATAAACTATATCTAAACTACAACGATCGTGTAAAAAATTATTGTGATTTAATATATTCTGTTTGCACTAGTTTCACTAGTGACATTAGGCACTGATTCCAACTTGTAGTTTTCAACATTCAAAATGTAAAATATCAATGTTGTTTCATCATGAATGTTGTATAACTTTATAAAAATATTTTATTACTTTCTCCCTGAAAAACTAACCGGGTTACTTTGAACCTGATTGTATCAAACTAACATGGTGACATTGACTAATGATTTTAATGACGATGAATAATTTATCATTACGGATATAAACATCGGCATGAACGTCCAGGGAAATTAGTATTTGTTTTCAATAAACCAGTGTGTGCCAAATGAAATACTTCAAGTTATTATTATGAACCTAATTCCTAATATAATATTAATGACATTAAAACATTTCAAAAATCTTACGTGTTCGTCATTAAATCTAAATTTCTTCATTCATGGATCTGATTGAGATATAGTGATAAAATGGTGAAACGGTATAAATGAATTACATACCGTATACCAATTTGTTTATTTGATTTCATTCCTTCATGCACATATTTCAAAAACTAATTGTATCATAGTTTAGGTAATATTAAATTTAATTAAATAGGATCCTAGATCACGTCCAATAAGACGATGACAAAGACTTCTTCAACTTTGTTCATGGCAATAGTAATCACAATTAGTAATGTGTTGGTTTTAAGAGGCTTGATGACAGAACACACAACCTAAAATGTCACCATCATTAGCCCCAAAGCTTTACTCCACAAAGCTGACTTACACTACATTTATACTGCATTGCATTGACACTAATTTGAGGGCTCATCAATCATGTTAGCAGGCATGTAAGTGGAGGTAGTTAGTTAGTTGTGCGATATTCCTTGATCAACTATCATATCCTTTGGAACTATCATATCGCCTAAATTGCTTTAAATTGTCCTCATGATTTTGTACTCCGAGCTCCTTAGCCAGATATTGCCACAGTCAGGTTTTAATGACCACGTATTACGGCTTAATTTTCCCCACCTAACCTACGAATTGGTGTTGGGCGAGGGGGGGGGTTCTGCAAATAACAAATATTTGAGAGTGTTTAGACTTTAAAAAATATGATTTTCATAGATATAAAGTAGTAATAATTCTGAGAGTCGTGTAAACAATCAAATTGCAAATCTTTAATTTTCCCAGCCTCTAATTTTGGAAACTACTTTATTTTGCTTGTATAAATGAGGCTTAACAAGGGACCGAGAGCTATAAGTAATACTCTTAAGTTATATCCAATTCCTAATGCTCCTAATGCTTGGTTTAAAAATATTGCATTGAGCAGTTCAGTGTAAAAATGTTTGATATAGTTATGTTAGATGAATTCAATGAATTCTAATCATTAACCTAAGAAGCCTTAACAAAGTCGTAAGTAATTTAATTTGTTTAAATTTGATTTAAGTACAAAGATATGAAGCTATTATTATTAATAGTTCGAAAATGGGTCCACAAAATTGGGAACTGGGCAGTTGCGTACCACATCGGGTCTCAACGCAGTTAGTTCAAAAGTTCGTCACCAGGGTCCGCTCCTCAACATGCTCGGTAACGAAGGGGAACTTAAGGTGCAAATGTTCAACCAATACCCAGCCGGTAGTCGAACTTGGGCCCTCAAGCACCAGTGGGACTCGGTGGTTAGTATATTTTCCTAGTACAAATGTGACTTAACAAGGGACCGAGACATACATACGTGTGAGACAAGATACAGTAATTCGCAGAACTGTAATTTATGAAAACCAGACTTTACAAGTCGGTATTAGAACCATACACAAGGTCAGCCAGTGCACCTAATTCCCGAATGAATCTGTCTCCTTTTATCTTTTATAATTTAGACATTATTTATAGAGTAGTTTGTACGATTGTAGACTTAGTATGTGAGTTTTCAGTTGAGTGTTGTCGTATTGTTAAAGCAGTTTGTACAATTGTAGACTTAGCATGTGATTTTTCAGTTGAGTATTGTCGTATTGTTAAAGCAGTTTGTACAATTGTAGACTTAGCATGTGATTTTTCAGTTGAGTGTTGTCGTAATGTTAAAGCAGTTTGTACAATTGTAGACTTAGCATGTGATTTTTCAGTTGAGTGTTGTCGTAATGTTAAAGCAGTTTGTACAATTGTAGACTTAGCATGTGATTTTTCAGTTGAGTGTTGTCGTAATGTTAAAGCAGTTTGTACAATTGTAGACTTAGCATGTGAGTTTTCAGTTGAGTGTTGTCGTAATGTTAAAGCAGTTTGTACAATTGTAGACTTAGCATGTGATTTTTCAGTTGAGTGTTGTCGTATTGTTAAAGCAGTTTGTACAATTGTAGACTTAGCATGTGAGTTTTCAGTTGAGTGTTGTCGTAATGTTAAAGCAGTTTGTACAATTGTAGACTTAGCATGTGATTTTTCAGTTGAGTGTTGTCGTAATGTTAAAGCAGTTTGTACAATTGTAGACTTAGCATGTGATTTTTCAGTTGAGTGTTGTCGTATTGTTAAAGCAGTTTGTACAATTGTAGACTTAGCATGTGATTTTTCAGTTGAGTGTTGTCGTAATGTTAAAGCAGTTTGTACAATTGTAGACTTAGCATGTGATTTTTCAGTTGAGTGTTGTCGTAATGTTAAAGCAGTTTGTAGAGTTGTAGACTTAGCATGTGAGTTTTCAGTTGAGTGTTGTCGTAATGTTAAAGCAGTTTGTACAATTGTAGACTTAGCATGTGATTTTTCAGTTGAGTGTTGTCGTAATGTTAAAGCAGTTTGTACAATTGTAGACTTAGCATGTGAGTTTTCAGTTGAGTGTTGTCGTATTGTTAACTATATTATTACTGTTACTGAGGTCTAAATTTGTTTCTTCAGTCTTAATGTATTGCCTTAATCTTTTATTATCTGAGAAGTATTGCTATTATGTATGTGTACATAACTACTACACTAAAATACAAAATTAATACACATAATTTGGATTATATAAAAAGTGTACGATTGGTTTTAGAAAAATATAAAAATGAATTAGGGAAGAGATCAAGTCAAGTTAAAAAAATTCTTTTGGAAGAAATTTATCTTTTGCAGAAAAATTTAGTTACGACCTTCAACTTTTGCGAAACATAAAACATGAACTTTCAGTTTTAGAAAGTAATAATTCTACTATTATTATGTTCACCACTAAAATCCTTTATTTTCACTAATTGAGGCGTTTATTACGAAAGCCATTAACTGCTGGATATTTTCACGGTCATATAACACCCTAGTTATCGTGAGCAATAACTACAGCTCAGCCGTCTTTAACTAGTAGTTATGCTTGACTCGCTCTTATCTTCGCGTGTTTCTGCAGTTAGGTTTTATTGTAGAGAATTCATTATCCATTGTTGGTGCATGCAACTACCCACTTTGACTTTTATTTGAAACCAGAAAACAAGAAGGGCGATCGTGTTTTCTGATTAGTTTCTTATAAAAAGGTTTATTAAAACACTTCAGTATTAATATTTTCTTTCTTTTGAAGAATTGTTCAGTTTTATGTATTTCTTAGTTCACTATCCTTTATTAAGACGCAAAACGTTGAGATATGGGTGAATATGAGAAGTGAATGACTGTGAGGAATGTAGTTGGAAGAGTGTAGTCATTGTTACTAACTAAGGTTAACTGTTCCTTAGAAAGAGACATTTATTAATAGCTCAATAGCCAGAGTAACTAGGGGATCTTCTGCTTTACGTGGAATACGAACCACGTAGTATTGGTCTGATTGGTCAGCTGATTGACAGGCCTCACACTCAATTATCTTCCTTACACAACATCCTGATCCTGACTTGCTTCCACCCAACATGGTTACCCCAGACTTCTCTAGCAATGTCCACACCGATAGCAACCATTAATTGGACGCTATGTCGGTATAAAGAGGACTTAGCATAGAACCTACCGTCTCCACAACTCTTTGTCCCCAAATAGGTGATACATAACAGCGCCACCAGTGCAAACAGTAGTTCACAAGTGATTGTTGTTCAGATAAATAGTGCCATGAGAGCTATAAGTAATACTCTTAAGATATATACATTTCCTAATACTTCTAATGATTGGTTTAAAAATGTTGTATCGAGCAGTTCAATGTAAAAATAGTTTATATAATTATCTTAGATGAATTCAGTGAATTCTAATTATTAACTTATAAAGCCTTAAACAAACTTTAATTAATTTAATTTGTTTAGATTTAATTCAAGTATAATGATACGAAGCTATTATTGTTAATACTTCAAAATGGTCCACAAGATTGGGAATTAGGCAGTTGAGTACCACATCGGGTCTCAACGCAGTTAGTTCAAGAGTTCGTCACCAGGGTCTGCTCTTCAACATGCTCGGTCAACGAAGGGAACTTAAGGTTCAAATGTTCAACCAATACCCAGCCGTTAGTCGAACTTGGGTCCTCAAGCACCAGTGGAACTACCACCGGGTTAGAATATTTTGCTTGTATAAATGTGACTTAATAAGGTACCGAGACATACATCCGTGTGAGACAAGATACAGTAAGTAATTAACGTTCGGGGATTCACAGAACTGTTTGTTTATGAAAACCAGCCCTCACAAGTCGGTATTCGTTTCCTCAACAAACAATAAAACTCGATAAAATGCGCCCTAACGCACAGATGCTAAAAACTCGTTTAAAACGTTTTTTAGTGTCACAAGTATTTTTACAACGTCATTGGGTTTATAACATACGACTAGGAAAGTGGAACTCGGTGGTTAGAATAAAAAAATCACAGTTTATAAACACGTTGTGATACAATTTATTTTACAGTACAAGAGAACGTCATACAACAAAAATATTTATTTTATTTATTTATTTATTCATAAGCGCCGATCATCAAGATATGGGCGAATCCATATTTCGAATGGTGTGATGAGTGTAGATGAGCGAATGTAGTCATTGTTACAAACTAAGGCCGACTATTCCTTAGAAAGTGTCATTAATTAATATTTATCAATATAAGCACACAATGCACAAATATATCTAATACAAGCACAATTGTACTATTACATTCTAAACTATATGACAGGATGGATTCGCGGGCTGTACCCGCCCACTTTGCTGGTCATAATATTTAGTTTGAAGACTTGCAATCAAATTATAAGTAAACATTCTAACTAATTTAAGAACATTAAAAATAACTTAAAGTAAATTAAAATAAATACTTTGAATAAACAAATAATTAATCTAATGTCTAACTAGAACAGCTAATGTTATGTATAATTTACTACTGTACTCAATTATTTTTAATTTTTAAAGTTAAAAGTTAAGTTACCAAAATCTTATTTAATTTGTATTTATTTCA
Source organism: Stictocephala bisonia (assembly GCA_035578905.1). Classification (NCBI taxonomy): domain Eukaryota; kingdom Metazoa; phylum Arthropoda; class Insecta; order Hemiptera; family Membracidae; genus Stictocephala; species Stictocephala bisonia. Next base: position 449,302 of record JAQJVL010000082.1, read on the forward strand.
CAGCTGTTAAACGAATAAATTAATCAATTCATATACCTCCATAAGAATACCATGGGAATTTTGGTGGCCAGCGGGATGGAGGTATTAGGTCGGAGAAGAAAATGTTTCCTTAGTGAGCCTCAAGAGGCCAAGATAAACCTATGTACAAAATTTCAAGTCAATTAGAAGTATAGTTTTGGAAAAATAGTATGAATAGTAAATGACTTATATATTTACTTATATATATATATAGATGAAAAAGTGTCAAAGTTTATTGTGAAATTTTACTTATATTTTCTATAAAATAGACAAATCTATTACAGTAGACAAATCTGTAAGTCTACTTTTAAAGGGCACAAATTACTGTAGTTGACTCTAAATCAGTGAAATATCGGATTTCTCACCATATTTAGCTATGTCCTGTGAACTGGCTACGTACTTGGTCAAATTAAATTATAAAATTTCTGATTAAAATGAGTTTTTTCTCTTAGAAAAAAAAGTGTCAAAGTCTATAGAAATCTGTACGTCTACTTTTAGAGGAAACAAAGTACTAAATTTGACTCTGAATCAATAAAATATTGTGTTTCTGGACATTTTTAGCCATGTCCTGGCTATGTATGCTTTAAAACTAAATTGTTAATTTTCCGATTAAAACAGTTTGTTCTTCTAGATAACAAAGTTTCATAGTCTAAAAAAATCTGTAAGTCTACTCTTAGAGGCCGTAAATTAACCAATTTGATTTACACCCACAAATTGAAAATCTATATCTACCTAAGGATGAAGGAGGTGAGATAGAGCAAAAAGTCGTAGGCCAAGGTTGTAGATCGTCTCAAATCAGGGTCAGAAATTGGTTTTAGTTTTGCTGTAAAACCGTTCATTTAGCCGCTACAGTCCAATTAGAGAAACGCTGTTTTTGGCATTTAAAATTTTTGGCAATAAAAAGGCTGCCATCTTTGATTTACAAAAAATTTTTCAAATTCCCTTCTTATTGCACTTCTACAACAACCTTTGACTCTACAAAATTTCAGCCTCGTAGGCTTAGTACTTTTTTAGTTACAGTGATGAGCGAGTCAGTAGTATTTACCTTTTATAGGTATATATAGATACCTGACGTGACGGATGCCAGAACGGAGGGTTTATACCTGGCTGTGACTATACAATAGAAGCACAAATTTCATAATTATATGAAAAATATAAGTAAAAATTCACAAATATAGTAGAATACAAGAATAAACTGCACAAATATAGTACAATATAAGTACAAAATGCACAAGCACTATGGTGAACGTAGTCCACCGAAATCGATCACCATAATATCTGTGCATTTTGTGCTTGTATTATGCTATATTTGTGCATGTGTTATATAACATCGAATAAAGTTACCACTGAAATACGAATACCTAAACCGGTTTTAGTATATAAAATATAAAGTAACCGGTTACAATATATACGTGTAACATATAAAAGCTACTATTAATAACAACATGACACAAAGGACTGAAACAACGAGATATGAATAAATGATTTTATTGTAAGACGTTTTGTTTTATCTAAATATTAATAACGTTCACTTTAATAACTACTGGAAATGGGAGAGTGTAATTTACTTATATATATTTTTTATTATATATATTTTTTACAACAAAATATAAACGTTGTATAGATAAAGAAAATGTTCTGTGTTCTGTATGAATTTCAAAATATGGAAAATAATTACTTTCGACTAAATTTCAATTTCGAACAAATTAAATGTATTACTACATATTGTATGTATGAGTTTCCGTTATTTTTTAAATAAAGATAACAGACTATTAAGTAATAAACACGTATTAGTTAAAAACTAACTTAGCTAATTGAGTAGTTACATAGCCAATAGCTGAATGGCCGTTTGTCATCCCACTACACATATGAAACATGTACAACGTGTTATAAATAATATATTAATATAATCTTGTTAATCAAACATAAAATGTGTAAAATAGTATCCAAAATATTGTTGCGTTACTAATTTTAATGAATGTATACTGTTATTTAAATAGATTTTTTAATGGTAATATCGATGGTTTTATGACGATTTCTGAAGTGGTGTTGTCAGCAGGGAAACACAACAAACATGATTATGCTCTCAGCCACAGGAACTCTGTAGTGCTGAATTCAAAACTCCATTGTATTATTTTTCAAGAATTTTTTTTAACTGTGGCAAATTTGCAAATTTGTGATGGAGAGAATACATCGCAGTATTCTCTCTATCGCTCCATTTGATTAAAATGGAAGAGTCAACAATTTATAAATACTTTTACTTAATATTATTTTGTTTTGAATAATTAGTTGTATTTATTCGTCTTTATAAGTTGATTTTTTTTCTTAAAATTCAATTCAAAAGAAACTTTATTCCACATACATTGATTAAATATAAATTTTCAGATTATATAGGCAAATGTTTTAACTTCTAAAATAATGTAAGTGATAACTTAAAATTTAAATTTATAAATACAATAAATGTAGTGCTATTACTTAATCAAACTTAATATTTGTAGAATAAGGTCACTCCCTAGGTAATACAACCAGTTTGAAGTGGCCATCAAAATTGATTTAATATAAAAAAGAAAGAACCTGGAACAGAGGTCCCTCATTTAATATATATGCCAATTAACTTAAAATGAGACCAGTACTACGTGGTTTAGATTCCACATAAAGCTGTAGGTCCCTTATATGAACTATTGGCCTATTAATAAATGACTCTTTCTAAGGAATGGTCGATCTTACTAACAATGACTACACTCGTTTATCTACACTCATATAAATCATTTGACTCTCGTATTTACCCATATCTCTACGATTGGCATAATAGTAATGAATATTGAAAATGTAATATTCTCGGATAAAACTCATACTAAAAACATTTACAGATCAAAATGAAAAAGGAAGGTGATCAAAGAATAGTATATTTCATAACAAGAGTGGAAAGTGGGGTTTTGCATGTTCCAGATCATATGTTTGAAGTGTGAGACTTGTCGAGCACTTCAAATGGTCGAGAACATACAAAACACTTTCACTCGAGTTTTGAACGATACTTTTCACTACACTACGGAATAAAAACAGGTGTTGTTGACTGTGGAAAATTTTCGGTTGTAAACAATGTTACTTTCGGTAGTAAACAATAGACAGCTGTTGAAAATATGATGTTTCGCAGGTTGTAAACACATAAGAAAACAGCTGAACTCATAGTAGTGTAGTGAAAAACACTTTTGAAAAATACCGGGGCTATACAAATTAATTCCCGGCTTACACATTATTCTGTGATATTCAGATAATTTATACAGAATTTATGTCAGTATTTGGAGAACAGTTTTGTTACCAGGTGTCCTGTTGTAGATTTAACACATTAACAAGACATTAGCCCAAATGTCAACATAGCTTAGCAGCTGTCAGCTGTTACATTGGCATCCGATACAAATTAATTAGTCGCTAAAGAAGTTTAGAAATGTATTGTGTAGTGAATGCCAATAAAAAAAATAACTAAACAGCTGTCTGTTTGTTTCTAATTATAATAAATAGTTTCCAGAGAGGATTACTGGGTAATTTTTTTTAAATTTATTTCTTTATGTTTTTCTTCTTTTATAACTCAACTTTTGATTGTTTATAAAAGAAAAAAAAAATTGGGTGTGCGTCGGACCACACGGTGGAAGTTATACTTCTTTGGCCATTCTCATACACCCACTCACGCACACAAACAGACAGGATATATAAATTAAATATAAGACATTTTTCAATATTATTTAATATATTTATCTTCAATATATTATACGTGACTTCATTATTATATTATACACCTATATTATCATTATCAGTAATTTCTTCGATTAAATTTCTTCGATTAACAATCGATTAATCGATAGTTCTTAAAAATTTGTTCTTACTTTTCAGCGTGACGCGGTTTCTCGACCAACATCCCATCCCAAAGTGTCTAACGGGCGCAAAGAAGTATAACTTCAAAAAGATCTTAGAATTGTATTTATCTTTTTACTCTGTATCAAAAAAAGTACAGTATTTCTGTATTTACTGTTAAGTATTCTTGTGACATGTTCATCGCTCAGCAATAAAATCAGTTTTTGAAAAAAATCTATGTTTTTTTGGATGAAGAAGACTGTAACTAACTTTAATAGTTAACGTTTATTTACATCAACAAGAATTAAAATTTTAATCATCTTTTTTATTTTTTTAGTGAGTAGAATAGGTACGCAAAAAGAGATTTCTTAATTAAATATCGTAATAAGTAAATAATAAAAAAGTATTTAATAAAATATGATCTAAGTAGAATACGTAAAATCATAGGTTGACTACAAAATATTAACTGTGATAATATTATACTGAGTTTTCATTTTTCCACCGTACTTATACAGATTAAAAATGAACTAAGTACATTTGTGGTTGAAAAAAAAAGCTTGAAAACTTATTGAGAAAAAGGAGTAATGCTGTACATTAATACTCTAGCTAATCAAACACCCACACCCTTGACTGTATTGTAACTCAGAAACAGATATATCATGCAATAGGAATATTTGTGCCAGTAATTTGGTTAGTTTGTGAGGTCTGCCACTACAGCTGGTTTAAACTGCATTACTTTTACATAGGACTACACTAGCGCTCCACAATGGACCACAAAATGTAACGTTTGATGAGAAATATATATTAAAATCAATGATCATTGACATGTGCTCTTGAAAATCTTTGGTGAGTGGTATTTGGTGAAAAATAGTGGTATTTATTTGTAGTATTTTGTGCTACCTTAAAATAAAACCCACTAATTGGAATTGCTAACTATATTCTGGAAATATTTAAATTTACATGCGACTGAAGAGTTGTATACGCTATTAAAAGTGTATAACAGGTTCCTATGACACGTGCCAATATAAAGAGAGTCAGGGAGAAAGGCGTAACACTTCAGTGTTGAAGTGGGCTCTTGCCTTCAGCAGCACTCAATATTTATATTGAAATACCTTGAAATCTCCTGTACTAACAACTTGTTTTACACGTACATATTGGAGCCATACTTAATTTAGTCCTCATAATATATGTTTTATGAACTATAAAAAGCAGGTTTAGTGGCTCTAGAAACAAAAATATCTACAGGACATTGTATTTTTTGTGTTTTAATTTCATCAAAATTAATAACTCAAGAATGTATTCAAATTGTTAAATTTTCAATATTAACTAATAAATTGTAATTTCAACAAGGCCTTTCGCCAGGCCATAATCAGGCAACACAACTTTATTTCTGTGTTGTCTGATTATGCCAGATTTGCTGGCCAAAAGCCTTGTTGAAATTCTAATTTAATGATTTTTTTTGGAAATGTAATAATTTCAATATATTTAAGTAACCAATATCAACTCGATCTCAACTTCATAGCTCAAGAATGGTTTTAATCGACTGACATTAAATTATGCTCGTTTCTTTATATCGCCATTATTGAACCGCAAAAATAAAATAGCCACTGACGTGGCTGGTCAAAACAGTGGCAATTTAAATGTTTAGCTCCAAATATTTTGTAAAAAAAATTTAAACATTTAAATTTAAAACATTTTTAAAATAACTCAATAATGCATTTGTTCGTTGTTACTTTAAATAAGTAACTTTACTTCTTAAAGAAGTGTGCAACGTTTTTACCCGTTTTTCAAACATATCGAGCTACAAATGTTTTTGTAAAAAAAAAAAAAAAAAAAAAAAATGGCCACAATACGGAGTGAATTCGAAACTGACACCCTACGTAACGTGTAATGACACGATACGTTCATTTACTAACTATTAATTAGTTATCTTCGTTCACTCTTAATTGCTTAATTATTGAGTCTGCATAATATAAGTATTATACATTCATAAACTTATTTGGCACTAATATTAACAAACCATTCTGAATAGTATTTAAATTTACCTCTTAAATGATGAAACCTTCTTACAGTCATAATACGTCGTTCGGATTCCACCTAAATATGCGTGTCCTTTAATTGCTCTAGATATTGGACGATTAATAAATGGCTCTTTCTAGAGATCAGTCAACCTTAGTAATAATGAGCGCGCTCATTCGCCCCTTATGTTCTCCCATATATCTACGTAGGCGTCTTAGTAATGACTGATTAAGAATATTTTATGGACAGATAATTCACAGTGTATAACAATTTTATATAATAATATAACTTGAAATAATATGGCTCATTTTAAATAATATTTCTTTAAATTTGTTTTATTAGAATTTTCCGCACTAATTTAAAACGAGGAATAAAATCAACATTTTTGTAGCAAAACTAAATAGTTTCACTTAATAATATTGCACAAGAAGGACAATATTATACTGAAGAAAATTAAATGTGAAAATAGTGAGCCTAAGTTGGTGACGCGTTATTTTTTAGGGATGGCACACTAAAAAATAACGCATTTCCAATGAACTTTATTTCCCTAACAGTTCGTATAACAACGGGGGTTGTCGTACGAATACGACGTTGTACTAAGTAATACATCTGCTTGCAGTGTGATTCCTCCCCATATAAATGTGATTGTTTGACATTATTCTTAAGAGTGATTGGTTAAAGTATGTATAACAATATTTAAGCGTGGTTTATCGGTACGGTGGCTCAGTGGCTAAGCATTTGAACTGCGAGCGGAACGGTCCAAGGATCGAATCCCCAAGTGATCTGATTGTCAGTACTCTGGAATAAAGTATATGCACAGGTTTTCTAGCCCACGTGAACTGGTGGGTGAAGTTAAAATAAAATCTAATATGAGAAATCGTCATCTGTAATAACATGCGGTTACTTGCTATTGTTACTAAATGGGATATATTAACAAAATATGATATTTACATGCTATAAGGACTTCTTACAAATGAAAAATACCATTTTTAACTGTCACTTTACATTTTACGGTTGTTACATCTCATTCGATCCCTTAGAGATTCATATTCAGAATATACCTATATATTAATCTTATTGGATTATCAACATAAACCTTAATTATTTAAAAGGTGTAATTTTGAAATGTTTGTCATCTAAATATAAAGGCATTTTTATATGTTCTATTCAAATAACCCATTCATAACTTAACACGTATATTGTAGCTCATAAGTAAGCCTATAATCAATGTTATTTTAAAGTCTTTCAAGTTTTATTTTAAAGCATTACTTATTTTCATCGATCGTAGAGGTATGGGTGAATACGAGGGAATATTGAGTGTGATGAATGTAGATGAATGAGTATAGCAATGTTTACTATGTAGGGTAGACTGCTCTTTAGAAAGAACGATATATTAAGATCCTTATAACCAGAGAAAATAAGGGACCTTCAGCTTTACGAGGAATCCAAACCAAATTTTATTTGACTGATTTTCAGCTAAGTGACAAACCATATACTTAGTTCCCTTCCCTACACAACATCCGGATCTTGATTACTAGCCAATGTGGACTCCTTAGACTTCACTAGTAGTAAGCGGGTCGATGGCAACTAATTATTGGACGTTGTGTATCTATTAAGAGGACCGAGTATAGAACATTTACTACAACACCTACAATCTCCACAACACTTTTTCTCCAAGGAGCTGGCTCCACCACTAGTTGCCATAAAGTACCTGGACGACATCACTGCGCAACTAGTAACTAAATTCTTCACAACTCTTTGTCCCCAAGTTGTTGGGTTACAGCACTGAGCCACTAGTGCCTACAATATCAACAACTCGTTGCCCCCAAGTGTCTGAGTTACAGTACTGAGCCACTAGTGCTTACAATCTTCACAACTCGTTGCCCCCAAGTGTCTGAGTTACAGTACTGAGCCACTAGTGCTTACAATCTTCACAACTCGTTGCCCCCAAGTGTCTGAGTTACAGCACTGAGCCACTAGTGCCTACAATATCAACAACTCGTTTAACCCAAGTGTCTGAGTTACAGTACTGAGCCACTAGTGCTTACAATCTTCACAACTCGTTGCCCCCAAGTGTCTGAGTTACAGTACTGAGCCACTAGTGCTTATAATCTTCACAACTCGTTGCCCCCAAGTGTCTGAGTTACAGTACTGAGCCACTAGTGCTTATAATCTTCACAACTCGTTGCCCCCAAGTGTCTGAGTTACAGTACTGAGCCACTAGTGCTTACAATCTTCACAACTCGTTGCCCCCAAGTGTCTGAGTTACAGTACTAAGCCACTAGTGCTTACAATCTTCACAACTCGTTGCCCCCAAGTGTCTGAGTTACAGTACTGAGCCACTAGTGCTTACAATCTTCACAACTCGTTGCCCCCAAGTGTCTGAGTTACAGTACTGAGCCACTAGTGCTTACAATCTTCACAACTCGGTGCCCCCAAGTGTCTGAGTTACAGTACTGAGCCACTAGTGCTTACAATCTTCACAACTCGTTGCCCCCAAGTGTCTGAGTTACAGTACTGAGCCACTAGTGCTTACAATCTTCACATTTCGTTGCCCCCAAGTGTCTGAGTTACAGTACTGAGCCACTAGTGCTTACAATCTTCAAAACTCGTTGCCTCCAAGTGTCTGGGCTACAGCACTGCATGACTAGTGCCTACAATATCTACAACTCGTTGACCCCACGTGTCTGGAATACAGCACTGCGCGACTAGTGCCTACAATCTTCAAAACTCGTTGCCTCCAATTACCTGGGTTACAGCACTGCACCACTAGGGAACTATGGATACACTCAAAAACCATGAATACATTTAAGTGTTGAAAATATTTTAGAATAGTGCCTACAATATCCTCAATTCGTTGTTCCAAGTGTCTGGGTTACAGCACTGCGCCACTAGTGCCTACTATATCCAGAATTCATTGTTCCCAAGTGTCTGTGTTACACTACTGCGCCACTAGTGTCTACAATATCCACAACTCGTTGCCTACAAGTGTCTGGGTTACAGCACTGCACCACTAGTGCCTACAATATCCACAACTCGTTGCCTACAAGTGTCTGAGTTACAGCACTGCGCCACTAGTGCCTATAATATTCACAACTCGTTGCCTACAAGTGTCTAGGTTACAGCACTGCGCCACTAGTGCTTACAATATCCACAACTCGTTGCCTCCAAGTGTCTGGATTTCAGCATTGCGCCACTAGCGCCTACAATATCCACAACTCGTTGCCTCCAAGTGTCTGGGTTAAAGCACTGCGCGACTAGTGCCTACAATATCCACAACTCGTTGACCCCAGGTGTCTGGGTACAGCATTGCATCACTAGTGCCTACAATATCCACAACTCGTTGACCCCAAGTGTCTGGGTTACAGCACTGTGCCACTAGTGCCTACAATATCCAAAACTCATTAACCCCAAGTGTCTGGGTTACAGCACTGCGCGACTAGTGCCTTCAATATCTACAACTCATTGCCTCTAAGTGTCTGGGTTAAAGCACTGCACCAATAGTGCCTACAATATCCTCAATTCGTTGTTCCCAAATGTCTGGTTTACAGCACTGCGCCACTAGTGCCTACTATATCCACAATTCGTTGTTCTCAAGTGTCTGTGTTACAGCACTGCGCCACTAGTGCCTACAATATCCACAACTCGTTGCCTCCAAGTGTCTGGGTTACAGCACTGCGCCACTAGTGCCTATAATATTCACAACTCATTGCCTCCAAGTGTCTGGGTTACAGCACTGCACCACTAGTGCCTACAATATCCACAACTCGTTGCCTACAAGTGTCTAGGTTACAGCACTGCGCCACTAGTGCTTACAATATCCACAACTCGTTGCCTCAAAGTGTCTGGATTTCAGCATTGCGCCACTAGTGCCTATAATATCCACAACTCGTTGCCTCCAAGTGTCTGGGTTAAAGCACTGCGCGACTAGTGCCTACAATCTTCACAACTCGTTGCCTCCAATTGCCTGGGTTACAGCGTTGCACCACTAGGGAACTATGGATACACTCAAGAACCATGGATGCATTTAAGTGTTGAAAAGATTTTATAAATAAATCACAAAAATATATGATACTATATATTGTCTTTTATTTCCCTTTACATAATCAATATAAGACTGAAGCTACAAGTTATTTTTTAAATCACTTCGTCTAGTAAATGTCAAACTTACCTATTTCCTATACATTATTTAGTGATTTATATTTATGTACTGATTTTTTTAAATTGAATTCCTATTTTTTTATTTTATTTAACTAAACAAAATGTATCTCACAAAGCAAAAAGTTGTATAATAGCATGAAACAAAATAAAATAAGTTATTTGTATAATTGTTTAAAATGACAACAAACGAGTACTAAAAGCTACAATCTTTGTTCTTAAGAGTTTAAAAAGTCTGTAACACGTTTTGTTGTGTACTAAAACAAACGTAAACATGAAAGTTTGCTGAGTCATAATGATGGAATCGCGTGCACTTCCTGTTGTACGAGAACAATAATACTCTCATACAATGTACAGTGAAACGGTTTCATTGTACGTTCTCATTAAGAACGTACGGTGTAAGACCTCACGTTCTTATTAAACGTACAGTCTCTGTGATTTTGTAATATGCTATTTTTAAGTCTTATTAAATTGATATTAAACAAATGTTATAAATGTTTTTCAACAATATTGTTTCGTTTTGGCCAAGGTATGAAGTACATTTATGTATTTATTATTATTATTTATTGAAATATTTATCATTAAGATCACATCATCAGATCATGAAGATATGAGCGGGTATGTGGAACGAGTGCTATGAGTGTAATTAACAGTAGACATGTACGAGTGGTTGGTATACAACTAAATAGGGTGATGAGGGCTCCCAGTGACTCCCTCCCCTCACTGCAGTCCCCCAAACCGTGGCTTCGAGTGCTGCGCTGCATAGCTCCTCCGGATATAAGAATATAAGACGCACTTCTCAAAGAGTTTAAAAAGATCCCATCTACTCCAAATCTCCTTACTTGCAAGATGTCACACAACGTGCAGGGTAACTTAAATCTATAAAACCACATCTTCGACTAGCTTCACAGTTATTCTCAAACGAATTTTTACCAAAAACTACCTGAACGTTAACTTGGGATATGATTGACGGTCGAAACAAGTTTCTGGTATCAGAGGTTATGACCGTCATGATACCAGACCTCACGTAGCTGGTAGTTGTATGTTTGTGAATTAGCCAGTTCAATTAAACGAACCTTCCTGGTAAGTAAAAGACTATGTTGAGTCACTTTCGCACGGGGTTGTAAAGATGAAACTACTGGTAATTTAAATCCGGATTGGCAAATGATCAGTCATATGATTGCGGGGTCGAAGTTCAAACAATGGATCACATAGTTAATGAGTGGTCATTGCGTTCTGTTCAGGGAAGATGATGGTCTTAATTCAATCGGAGTAGCAGGTGTTGAAGGGTTACAGAACCTGGATTTAGCTCTGTGACGGGAGATCAATATTTCAACACTTAGACAAATGTACTTTGTAACGTTTATTTTAATATTGTTCTTATCCGTGTAGTTTTTAAATTTTTTAATAGTTTGGTGGCTGGTCACGAAAGCCATACGTTATGATCACATCATCAGATCATTAGGATATGAGTAAATATGTGAATCGAATGAGTACTATGAGTGTAGACGAACGAGTGTAATCTTCGTAACTAAGGTCGACTGTTCCTTAGAAAGACCTACTTATGAATAGGGCATTTAAGGACCTATTGCTTTGTTTTGAACCCAAACAAAGTGGTATTGGTATGATTTTCAACTAACTGACAAGCCTGATATTCTCTGTATGCAACATGGACTTCTCTATATGCAATTCAGAGAGAGTTGATAGTGAAACTCCAACCTCTGCCTGTGTGACATAGCGCTAGGCCAATTCATAGGCGTTCACATGTTGCTGTATTGAGAACTGTTTTTTATGGTCTGTACGTTTACCTTATTGCACACTTTGAAAATACGCCTATTAAGTCAAAAGCACACAATCTTTTTTTGTTCTTTGGAGACAGTAGTCCCAACTTCGTATTTTTTAAGCGCAGACACAATTCTATAAACAGTACGTTCCCGAACACCAACCATTTTTGTTCTTTACCTCTATAGATATAGTATCCGTATTTCAAAATTAAAGCATTAACTTTCTAATTACACAGTTTACAGATTATTAATATTTTCACCAATTTTTGTATTAAACACTAAAATAATTGGATCTTTTCTGTTAATTCACTATCACTAGATAAATATTTTAATGCTCTAAAACTTGTTCTCCAATCGATTTTACGTCCACTATGATATTCCTTATCCGCTAAGAATCCGTTATAGCTGGTCTTATCGCTTTACACACGGAGAGCGCAATCGGTGGTAAGTAAATCATTGGATTTACCAGGTTGTGATTAACTTTAGTAGCCTCCTACCCTAACCTAATCTGACCTAACATAACCATGATTGTGATGAAAAAGTAGTGGTAGTGAAGTAACGGAAATGGTCCAAATAATTACTATATTATAAAAATAATTCCCCACACAGTACCATCCGAAGAATATTTCAATATACTACCTAGAACGTATGAGCAGACTGTCTCACTGGGGATATCAATGTATCAATCCTGTTGTAAATCAAGAGACCAAATGACGCAATTTTCTTATTGGCCAGTGCTCTTGAGACAGGGGCAGACTAGGTGGAGCCTCACTTTCAATTCTCGCAAAGAAAATGTATTTTAAAAGTTATGTGAAGCTTATTTGTTTAGATGCTATACATACTTTTTAATATTAATAGAGCAACTAAATACCATAGTTGTCTTGTCTAGGGCTATGAAAAAAACTAATATAATTTTTATGCTTTAAAAAGTACAAATATGGGCAATTGAAAATTTCGATAAGTACCCAGTATCCGGAATATGCGTTGTAAGTCCATAGTCCGTAAAAATTACATATCAACAAACGATAAATTGCTGCCTGGTGATGACAGAACAGAGCAAAGGACCCAATCCCCATTAGGGCTGACTAGGTACGATTCAAACAGGAATAATCATTAATCATCGACAGGATTGGAACATTGTTTTTAAATTCTTCTTAATATTGGGCCTATATGTTTTTTCTTGTTATAATGTTGGCATACTGCATAATTTTTGTTTAATGTTTAAATTAAATTATTGCTTTATCTACTAATTTAAAATCTTATATAAAACACATTAGATATGCAAGCGCCCTTAGACCTACATATAATACGTGAATACCTGTTTTTTTATCTAACTCCTCCGTTATTTCTTTAGCCTTTAACGGTTGAGGTGTTAACAAAAATATGAACTATTTGTAGTTTTGTTTTATTAATTATTTATATGTTCATCCTAAAGAGTACAGGAAGCTCTCATAGTACGTTTTTGGAGGTTGATGGAGATTGAATGAAAAGAAACAGCTGTTAAAATATAAATAATGATGTTTATAAAAATTTGAACACCTGTTGGAATGTAAATATTGATGTTTGTAGTATTGATGAGGTTAGAGCTCAAATCAAAGGATAAAATAAAGTAGATACTCTAAGTTGTGACCAAGATAACGACTCCGCCTCCTCTGTCCGTTCCCTTCTAGACAGAACTCGTGTGTCATATATATGTCATCTTGTGATCTTATATATTTTATGTTTGTGTTATCTTTTATTGATTTATAAGGTCGTAATATTTTGTATTTTGTAGTTATGAATATGTAATGTTTTAAATTGCTTGCTTTACACTTGAATTTTAAAAACTTGTAATGCCATATTGAGCAACAACGTTCAAATTACATGAATAAAAACAAACACGATGGAATACATTTTCACAGGTAATTATGAAATAAAATAATTTGACTATTATTAGTTCTTTATAATAATGTTCAAGAGTCTACTTCTAGTTGTTTTACATATTTTACTATGGTGTTTAATATAAATAATTTCAATTGTATTAAATGTTTTTTTACAGTAGTTTACATTTTGATGTTACATCAGCTGTGTCTATCTCACCAAGATGACGGATAACGGCTACAACTACTACTGCAGGACATAATGCATTATAGTCTTATTTTATGTCATATTATATGACTAAGAAAGTCGCCTAAGTCGTACCGCTTTCTGAGTCATACCTCTTCCCAAGTCGTACCGCTTCCTAAGTCGTACCGCTTCCAAAGTCATACCTCTTCCTAAGTCATACTGCTTCCTAAGTCGTACCGCTTCCTAAGTCGTACCGCTTCCTAAGTCGTACCTCTTCCTAAGTCGTACTGCTTCCTAAGTCGTTCCTCTTGAGTTTTGCTGCAGCAAATCAAGAAACAGTGCTCCACCGGAGTCCATTGTAACTAGTCAGTGTCCCAAGTAGACAGGAAAAGTTTCGTTGCACTGTGTTCATCCAAAATGTTTTATCAACAAATTTCGTGATTTCTTACTTCTAGAATTCAGTTTTTACTCTGATTTTGAAGTTGTTACTGGCTAAATAAGTAAGTATAAAGTAATTCTTAAAGCTCACACGCTAGAACTGTTTAATATAGTATCTACAGACGAGCACGCTTTTCTTCTACAGTACTTTTAGGTTAGAAAGATCCATGTTTAGTTAAAATTAACCGGTTGCCTAAGTCGTGCCTCTCAGGGTACCGTAAGTCGTGCCTCTCAGGGTACCGTAAGTCGTGCCTCTCAGGGTACCGTAAGTCGTACCTCTCAGGGTACCGTAAGTCGTACCTCTCAGGGTACCGTAAGTCGTGCCTCTCAGGGTACCGTAAGTCGTACCTCTCAGGGTACCGTAAGTCGTGCCTCTCAGGGTACCGTAAGTCGTACCTCTCAGGGTACCGTGTCGTACCGGTACGAGTTAGGGTACTTTTTGATGACAAGTTCCATATTTCTTCAGTTTTGTTTGTTATTACAAAAGAAAATTTAACAAAAACTGAGAGAAATGTTCCAAAAACAATCAGTTACAAAGTTACGGCTAAAAAGAAAGTTAGATAAAGATTTAGTAACCTCATTTCTAATACATCTTCAAACCAATGTATCATCGTGATCGATGTTAAAGCAGGTGAATGGTTTTGCAGTCCTTGTGAAGAAGCTTCAATCGAAGACACGATACAATGTTTGGAGTGTAAAGCTTGGGTCCACGAGACTTGTGCTGGTGTAAAATCAGGAATAAAAATGTTTATTTGCACAGAATGTAAACATTACTTTAAATGGTTATTTTTGTTATGACTGTATGCACTTCTTAGTTATAAAAATATACTAAGTGTACTGTTACTTACGTGGTCCTTTCATATACCAACTATTATTTTCCATGAAATTGATTTAAATATAGATGGTACGACTTAGGTAACTGGTTCCCTAAGTCGTACCACGCAAACCTTTCCTAAAACCCACTTTATGTCATCTTTTAATAGCCGCCTATGGCTGAGGTGCTTTTATAGACAGGATACTAGGTATACCTTTATAATATATTAGCACGGGCCTTTAGTTCAAGAAATTGTAAATTACAAAAATCAAAAAAGGAAATTGGTACGACTTAGGTCTGGTAGGTAACTGGTAACTGGTTCCCTAAGACGTACCACTTGCAAACCTTTCCTAAAACCCACTTTATGTCATCTTTTAATAGCCGCCTATGGCTGAGGTGCTTTTATAGACAGGTTATTAGTTATACTTTTATAATATATTAGCACGGGCCTTTAGTTCAAGAAATTGTAAATAACAAAAATCAAAAAAGGAAATTGGTACGACTTAGGTAACTGGTTCCCTAAGTCGTATCACGCAAACCTTTCCTAAAACCCACTTTATGTCATCTTTTAATAGCCGTCTGTGGCTTAGGTGCTTTTATAGACAGGTTATTAGTTATACTTTTATAATATATTAGCACGGGCCTTTAGTTCAAGAAATTGTAAATAACAAAAATCAAAAAAAGAAATTGGTACGACTTAGGTAACTGGTTCCCTAAGTCGTATCACGCAAACCTTTCCTAAAATCCACTTTATGTCATCTTTTAATAGCCGCCTATGGCTGAAGTGCTTTTATAGACAGGTTACTAGGTATACCTTTATAATATATTAGCACGGGCCTTTAGTTCAAGAAATTGTAAATTACAAAAATCAAAAAAGGAAATTGGTACGACTTAGGTAACTGGTTCCCTAAGTCGTATCACGCAAACCTTTCCTAAAACCCACTTTATGTCATCTTTTAATAGCCGCCTATGGCTGAGGTGCTTTTATAGACAGGTTATTAGTTATACTTTTATAATATATTAGCACGGGCCTTTAGTTCAAGAAATTGTAAATTACAAAAATCAAAAAAGGAAATTGGTACGACTTAGGTAACTGGTTCCCTAAGTCGTACCACGCAAACCTTTCCTAAAACCCACTTTATGTCATCTTTTAATAGCCGCCTATGGCTGAGGTGCTTTTATAGATAGGTTATTAGTTATACTTTTATAATATATTAGAATGGGCCTTTAGTTCAAGAAATTATAAATTACAAAAATCAAAAAAGGAAATTGGTACGACTTAGGTAACTGGTTCCCTAAGTCGTATCACGCAAACCTTTCCTAAAACCCACTTTATGTCATCTTTTAATAGCCGTATGTGGCTTAGGTGCTTTTATAGACAGGTTACTAGGTATACCTTTATAGTATATTAACACAGGCCTTTAGTTCCAGAAATTGTAAATTACAAAAATCAAAAAAGGAAATTGGTACGACTTAGGTAACTGGTTCCCTAAGTCGTACCATGCAAACCTTTCCTAAAACCCACTTTATGTCTTCTTTTAATAGCCGTCTGTGGCTTAGGTGCTTTTATAGACAGGTTACTAGGTATACCTTTATAGTATATTAGCACAGGCCTTTAGTTCCAGAAATTGTAAATTACAAAAATCAAAAAAGGAAATTGGTACGACTTAGGTAACTGGTTCCCTAAGTCGTACCACGCAAACCTTTCCTAAAACCCACTTTATGTCATCTTTTAATAGCCGCCTATGGCTGAGGTGCTTTTATAGATAGGTTATTAGTTATACTTTTATAATATATTAGAATGGGCCTTTAGTTCAAGAAATTGTAAATTACAAAAATCAAAAAAGGAAATTGGTACGACTTAGGTAACTGGTTCCCTAAGTCGTACCACGCAAACCTTTCCTAAAACCCACTTTATGTCTTCTTTTAATAGCCGCCTATGGCTGAGGTGCTTTTATAGACAGGTTATTAGTTATACTTTTATAATATATTAGCACGGGCCTTTAGTTCAAGAAATTGTAAATTACAAAAATCCAAAAAGGAAATTGGTACGACTTAGGTAACTGGTTCCCTAAGTCGTACCATGCAAACCTTTCCTAAAACCCACTTTATGTCTTCTTTTAATAGCCGTCTGTGGCTTAGGTGCTTTTATAGACAGGTTACTAGGTATACCTTTATAGTATATTAGCACAGGCCTTTAGTTCAAGAAATTGTAAATTACAAAAATCAAAAAAGGAAATTGGTACGACTTAGGTAACTGGTTCCCTAAGTCGTACCACGCAAACCTTTCCTAAAACCCACTTTATGTCTTCTTTTAATAGCCGCCTATGGCTGAGGTGCTTTTATAGACAGGTTATTAGTTATACTTTTATAATATATTAGCACGGGCCTTTAGTTCAAGAAATTGTAAATTACAAAAATCCAAAAATGAAATTGGTACGACTTAGGTAACTGGTTCCCTAAGTCGTACCACGCAAACCTTTCCTAAAACCCACTTTATGTCATCTTTTAATAGCCGCCTATGGCTGAGGTGCTTTTATAGATAGGTTATTAGTTATACTTTTATAATATATTAGAATGGGCCTTTAGTTCAAGAAATTGTAAATTACAAAAATCAAAAAAGGAAATTGGTACGACTTAGGTAACTGGTTCCCTAAGTCGTACCACGCAAACCTTTCCTAAAACCCACTTTATGTCATCTTTTAATAGCCGCCTATGGCTGAGGTGCTTTTATAGACAGGTTACTAGGTATACCTTTATAGTATATTAGCACAGGCCTTTAGTTCCAGAAATTGTAAATTACAAAAATCAAAAAAGGAAATTGGTACGACTTAGGTAACTGGTTCCCTAAGTCGTACCACGCAAACCTTTCCTAAAACCCACTTTATGTCATCTTTTAATAGCCGCCTATGGCTGAGGTGCTTTTATAGACAGGTTACTAGGTATACCTTTATAATATATTAGCATGGGCCTTTAGTTCAAGAAATTGTAAATTACAAAAATCAAAAAAGGAAATTGGTACGACTTAGGTAACTGGTTCCCTAAGTCGTACCACGCAAACCTTTCCTAAAACCCACTTTATGTCATCTTTTAATAGCCGCCTATGGCTGAGGTACTTTTATAGACAGGTTACTAGGTATACCTTTATAGTATATTAGCACAGGCCTTTAGTTCAAGAAATTGTAAATTACAAAAATCAAAAAAGGAAATTGGTACGACTTAGGCATCTTTCCCCTATATTTTATTCTTTGCTCTGTGGGTTTGAGCTTTTATAATGTTACAAAGAGTAAGTATAGATGCCGATCTTGTATGCATTATTACAACATTCATCACTCATCCGATTGTCGTCATGTTTTTGGAAGTTATATATTTTCTGAGGTAAGGTTTTAATCTAGTTTTTATTTATCCCTGGCCGTAGGGCTCCACCCTACTGAGCTATAAATATTCTACGGTGACCTGATGGGGCGGGAATTACTTGTTCAGAATGTAAAATGTAGAAGGTTTACGTCTTTTGCGCAAAGAGCTCGGTAGGACCCTCAGGTATACTCCATAATTTGCGCAGAATATCGGCGTATTTGATGAATATATCCTATTTTTACCTGGAACGTGGATTAAAACAGTGACTAAAGCCACTGGATGAAATCCAATCTATCATTAAATTAATAGGCAAGTACAATTCTTTAAACATCTAGAGTTCACACTGATATGCAGGCAAGTTTTTGCAGACAGAAAATAGCCTCTTCATAAGTTACAAGTCCACTAATAAATTCGCTAAATCTAATATAGACAGGCTGTTCAAAATATGGAAAACATTTTGAATTTCCATAGAAGACTATGTTAAAATAAACAAAAAAACTTCCTGTAAGAATAACTTATACAATTAATCTTGCTTTATTTATTATCTGTGTGTTTTTTATTTTTTATTTTAAATGGTCTTAACTCAAAAACTGTTTTAGCTACAGCGTTGTATTTTACAGAGTTGTATGTCTAATTAGCAACTAACTATTTCCACTTCAATAAAAAAAATTCTACTTTTTTTAATTTAAAATGTTCTATATTAAAATGAGATAGCAAAACGTACATTTTGAAAATGTATAAACTAATGGAGTTATTTTTATTCAAATAAAATATTAGACACTAATCATACATACAACAACGGAAAATTACAACGTTGTAGCTGAAACCGCTTTAGAATTATGACGTTTTACAGTAAAACCCATACCTAAACTACGCGGAATAAACCATAGGCCTAGTATTAAAGGACCTTTTTTGTTTATTTTAATGTGGTCTTCAATCTCACAAAGTATTTTCACACATTTTTAATACGCTGTTTTATATTTTTATGCACAGCGGCAGGCAGCCATTATACTAGATTAATTCAGTAGTTTTATTCTGTATTGGAATAAAATAACCGCATCGGTCGGTCAACCCCTGTCGTTGTGGATAATAGGAGACAACGGGTTCAATAAACAATATGCAAATATCGTAAATACAGTTAAACTTTACTAGCACTAAAGAAAAGAACTAATATATTTATCCATCGTTATACAAATTATACAACAAAAAAGTCCATAAATATTTTAATTTGGTGTAAAAAAATTATAAGAACTACATTATATTATAATATTATAAACAAGGACAAGGATGTCATATAAAATTGCAATTAAAAAATGTATATATCATTCTGTAGGGATATACATATCAGATGAAAGCTGGTCTGCTGGATTGGCGATGCACGAGCATGACTCACTTTCTTTCACATGATCTATACGAAACACATTTAATAAAATTAAGCCTATCAATTTTTTCCAAATTGATTTTTGTAAGCTTTTGCTGGTCACTACTAATAACACTAATATTAATGACACTACTAACCAGTACTAACACCAACTACCATATTTACAGCAGAACATCTGTAATCAGACTGAAGATTTTTTTCCACTCTTGGAATGTAAAACAAAGTTAAGTGGTAAACCACCTCAGGTCAGTGCCCTGTAAGCAGTAGGATTGGGAGGGGCGGTTGTTTACAAATATTTGGCATGTGGGATTTACCTGGGCTGGACCCTGCGCAACTGATGGAAGGGGATTAGCAGACCCTTATTAATATTTTACAACAGTTAAACACTGCGCAAATGATGGACGACCATCTAATGTAGTTATTATATTAATAGGCTAAGTAGCCACGCAAGTACAGCGCAGCGAGTGACGGGGTTGTCACGCGAAGAGTGCAGGGTTTCCCCTAGTATTCTTAAGAAGACTATAATTTGGTTTCTCAAGATACTTTTTGTTTCTACAAAGAGTGTTTTCGTTGATTTGTGGAAAGACTGGGTATCAGGGGTGTCTCTCATAATTGCAACTTATTAATTATTTAATAGTCTGTTTCACATACAGACTATATCTATTTTAAATAATTATCATTGAAGTTAACTATGAAAGTAAATCATAATAACGTTATATTCTTATAACATATATATTAGTTCAATATAGTTCAACTCGGTAAATATAGATTATATAAGTCCCACCTGTTTTAATAATTCTTAGTCAATATAAAACCCGAAATCATAAACATTTTTCGTGGAACTAAGTTACGGATTTTTGACAAGAAGTTAATAAAAGAAAACATTTGTTTACACAAAAAACGAAGAATGTTGTATTTATCTAATGTATTGTTTTCTTTGAACACGAAGATCACTTTAAAATTATTCTTACAATGAAAACTAACATCAGACATGTCCCTGGTTGTATGGCCATTATCAAGTAGTCCAGCCCGCAGGGAATACGACAAACAGGATTTTTCAATCAGAGACAGGAAAAGGATATGGCTGAATTGAATACTTTTAGTGTCGGTTTCCTCACTGAGATAGTTTAAAAATTGGTTAGGTTAGGTAAGTGTATGTTAACTGTGAATACATATTGCTAACCTAACTCAACATAACCTAACTTATCTACCTAACCTAACCAAACTGTGTTAAATATCTTAGTTTTTATTTGTGGTAGAAGCGATTGATTTCATATTCGTATTCAGGAGAAAAAACATAATATTTATCTATTATGTATTCAGTTTTGTGTAAAAATTAGTTTTCCATTTTTTGACATGTTTACCAATTTGGTATTTCCACAAAAACATTTCTATGGACACGTGTTCGTGGACTTTATATGGACTAGTTAAAGAAAATCTTTAAAATTGTGTGGGACCCCTAAATTACATATTTACTGAAAGTTCACAACTAATCAAAGACATTTATAAATCAATGGCACTTGTCCTTTTCATGTCAGTATACAAAGCTGAAGTACCTCAAGTTAAAATGTCTCTATCGTCTGCCGACAGTCCAGTACGAACAGTTTCTTGGTAATTAAAGTTAATAGCTCCAAGAACTTGACTGAAAATAATTCAAACATTTAATGCACTTTATCCTGTAATCAATGAATAGGAAGTAGTAACTTTTTATTATTTTATATCAAATTTGTTTATCGTTAATGCATAAATATTATGTATTAAGTATATAGTAGTATGTAATATATTTATCACATTTATGATTAGTAATATAAGATAAAATACCATCACTGTTAAAAATAGCTTTAACTTGATTTTCGTAACCTGATTGAATTTATTGTTTAATTATATCTTCAAATACTTTTTAAGTTTTCATTTATTTCTCACTTTTAATAATTTATTTCAATTGATAGTAAAATTATACAATATGATTCAACTCTGCCAGTTAGTATTATAATTAAAAAATATAAAAGCACGTTAAAAAGTTTTGGATTAAATATATGTTGAAACAAAATTTTAATCTCATAAAAAACAAACAACTTTCCTACAAAGGATTGTAAATTATAAAAATATCAAATACATTTTATTTTTGTTTTTTAGAAGTGCCTTTAGAGTTAAAAATAAACTCTTTATTTATATACAAATAATATCGTTATATAGAAAATAAATTGTACAACGGTGAAGGTGGGTTTCATGATTCATAAGCTGAGGAGTGGGATGTTTGCCAAGAGCTATGTTCAAAGTATTGTGATAAAAGGAACATTAACAGACGTTTGTGTGGGATTGTTTTATTCATTTAACGAATTACAATTCTACTACAATATGAAATATACATTTCATCAAGTAACAATAACATGTTCTGAAACTTATTGAATAAATGTATCAACAAGCTTAAAAGAAAAGGAGGTGGAGGGGAGATAATGATTTATTTAAGGTTGACAAAGGTAATTAAGGGTGGAATATCACTGAATCAGCCGGAACGGGGCGTATTTCACCGGCGCATTGTTATTGGGAGATATAAAAAAAAAATAATGATATGATAATAATACATTTCAACTATTAAAAAATAATAACAACATTAATTTTTTGTCTTTTAATACTAATAAGGTAAAACTTTTATATTTAAATTCAAATTACTTTATTGTGTAAAGACAGTTTATATATAATCTCTTTAAATCGTCATCCTACTGACTAAACATTTCCTATTCATTCTGTACAGTTTCACATACATAATTACAACGTTGTAGCTACACTATTATAAACATCTACTTAAGTAGCCATTTCGCTTCGGAGTGAGTTACGTGGCCTCCCAGTCATGTGCAAGGAACTTGTTCACACTAAAGAAAGCATTTGAATCAAGAACTTTTTTAGGCAAGCCTTATTTGCCTTAGGCACCTGAGAACGTTCGGCATAGCGTTGATTAAAGGAAGATCTCCCTGAAAGGGAAGGTGATATAAAACCGTATAGTGTTGGTAGTGTGTTGCTGAGTTCGGTAGTTAACCATGCCTCTGGTATTGTATAAATATATGTCTGAACTTATCGTGACATAAAAAAGCATGGTTTCTAATGTAGATGCAAGGCAGTGTTATCAGTTGCACGGTTTTGAAGGCATTTCTGCAGTAATGTTTTTTTTTTTATTTTTTATTTTATGTGTTTCGGACTACTTTTTCTGCAGCCTGGATATTCTCTAAAAATCGTAACTATAGACAGCTAACCCGTGACGTGAGTGTATTATGATGATTATAATGGTCATGGTATGTACCAAAAATGATTAAACATTAAAATAAGATGATACTAAAAATTGTATTTAAGGCATTAAATATATAATATATTAACTTGATTGATGTTTTTTTCCTTTCTATAATGTCCTAGGTTTTATGGCCATTCCCAAGTAGTCCTGCCAGCAGGGAACATAACAAACAGGATTTGTCACTCGGAGACAGGAAATGATATGGCTGAACTGAAAACTTGTTGTGTTATTTACCTCAAACGGTACTGTATTATTGCTATTTCCATATATGTATGACTGATTTAACAAATGGCAAAGTTCTTTTTTCTTCTAAATAAAATATTATGCTTCATTTACCCACCAAAATATTCTACTACGAACTAAAAATACTACCTGCACTTAGTGAAGAATTCACCCAGACTACACACTCGCCTGAATGTCACTAATGTAAAACTTGTCAATTAATTGCCCAGTGAATTTATGCACACAACTCTTGATGAACTCTGTAAACTATAGCTGACTGTTCTCCAGAATGTAAACATAAAACTCACGTGGTTCTTAATTGTTTCAAAAATGTATATAATTTTTTTCTAAATTAGCTTAGTATTATATTGGGGGGGGGGATAGAATAAATTGGAACATACAATAGAGTATTTAGGAATGTTTTTAAGGTATATAAAATACAAAGACCAAATATTTAGAATATTAATAGGAGCTATGATAGGAATCGTGTGCTATCCAAAGTAAAAGTGTTAATCCATGAGTTTTATGAGTTCAATGCAATGTACATTTTATTAATTACTGAATTTTATTATGAATAACTGAGGATAAGGTTTCTCTCAATTAGTCTACAATTGTAATGTTATATTTTTTATTTAATTTAAAATTTAATTATTAATTTAAGCACAGTTAAATTTTAAATTTAAAAAAGGCTAAAACAATATGACATTATTGAATTACTTCATATAATATAAATAATGTACTGTAAGTGTAATTAGTCAAATATTAAAAAACCTGTTGAATTTTAGAA
Source organism: Stictocephala bisonia (assembly GCA_035578905.1). Classification (NCBI taxonomy): domain Eukaryota; kingdom Metazoa; phylum Arthropoda; class Insecta; order Hemiptera; family Membracidae; genus Stictocephala; species Stictocephala bisonia. Next base: position 473,461 of record JAQJVL010000082.1, read on the forward strand.
ACCTGTAATAAATTTAACTATGTGGATTCTCCATCCATACCATCAATTATTATATATGGCTGCTTGGTCATGGCAGGTAGTGGTTCGGGCCCAACCCTTTTCTCGCCGACTGTCCAAATCAACCTCTATAACCATTAATTACTAGAGATTTATAAAACCCATATAAATATCATATAAAATTAGCTTTACCTGTAGCTTTTCATGGGACATAAAAATATTGCTGTGCGTCTTTGACTGCATCTCTTTCATTTCTTTCAGTTAAAATTTTAACTTAAATAACGCATCAGTTAACCTAAAGGTAGTTCGTGGATTATGTTGCTTACATAAGATGGAAATTTGATGAAAAAAGTATTTTTTTAGTGTTAAAATTATTATTATAATGTCCTCTCTTCCCCACAAAACTAAAAAACACGAAAATCTACGTAATTATACGTGGTGTACATAGGTAACATGAATCTGTTGGAAGATATAAGGCATACAAAGTAGCAAAGCAACAGTTGTAAATATCATGATTCTTAAACAATATAGTGTATATTAGTGGATATTTTACTTTTCATTGGATGGACTACATTCACATAAAACTTAGTAATAAGTATCCATTAAACTAAAACTTGTGTAAACACATGTTAAACAGAGATCAGCTGCAGGAGGACAGCCAGGTGATTGCAAAACTTAATAAGTATTTTACAACTCTTCACAAATGTGTTTTCAATATTTGCTTTGTTTTTAACAATGAATATTTCCAAATAACAATAAACAAATTATGAAATAAGTGTGTGTAGAATTACCAAGAATGTTGTACTGAAAATAATTCCCAATCTTATTAATTTGCTAAAATAAATATTACTTTGAAGAAATGTTTACTTGATTTTAAATTAATTTCATTCGTATTGCAAGTAAACGTCACACAACACAAATGTATTACAATATACGAACAAATATATTAAAATACAAGTATGAATTGCACAAATATTATGGTGATGAAATCGATCATCATAATATTTGCGCATTTTGTACTTGTATTGTAATATATTTGTGCATTTTGTGCTTATATTATAATAAATTTGTGTTGTGCATGTTTACTTGTACTGTATATGTACCAACACGTATTATGGTAATTATTTCAAAATACCTTAATTTAGAGAGATTTTCCATAACTGTAGATACGTGTTTCAAGACAAATACTCATCGGGACACAAAACCAGATATCTGCCGTCAAGTGTTGATATACGACTAATATTTCTATTTATTTTAATGTTTTGAGTTAGTTAGTTTTGTAATATATATCATATATTGAGATCAAAATGCGAATAGACATTCAAATGAAACGACTATATCTGATCCTGAATTAATTGAGATCAACAACTCGTGAACGGCCTAGGATGCCGACAGTGCTCTACTATTAATCTAGGGGCGGTAGATAGATCGACCTTGGCCGTCGAGCTTGATCGACGACGTCTGAAGAACATTGGGTTATAATTGGGCTGAAGAAATTAGAGCTGTAGTCTCGCTTAATTTTTATATATTAATTGTTATTTCACTATGGATTGTATAAAAAAAGAATTAAATCCAAGGATAGTTTCTCTAAGTACTGTAAAAAATTGTTTGGTTTTGAAAATATAATATTTGTTATTAGATAAACATGTCTATCCAACAGGTTTCAAAATAAAGATCCGTATGTTTTAACGCTTCAATTCGCATTAAACAATACATTTTTCTTATTTAGAACTCATAGTTCAATTTGTTTCAGGTTGGTTAAGTTTTCAGTCAGTGTTATACAACAGAACTTATGAAAATTGGAAATAAATGTTATAAAGTTGTAATTTAAAGATGTAATTTAAATTGTTTTTAAAAATTTACTAGTAATAATGGGGAATTGAAGAATATATTATATTTTAACTCTGTTACAAAGATATTCTACTTTGATTATTTGAATACAGATTTAATAATAGTTTCCATACCGTTCACTTACAATAATAAAAATGTACTTTCTACAGAAATTAAATTGACTGACGTCACCACAATTGGCACAGTGCTGTAATCCAGCTACTTGTGACAAAGTAGAGACAAAGTGTTGTGGAGGTTGTAGGAGATAGTGTCACAGTACTGTAATCCAGCTGTTGTGGGACAAAGTGTTCCAGAGATTGTGAGAGATAGATTCTATATTCGGTCATCTTAATAATAAAGCTACAATATGGCGCTTAGTCAATGGTCAAGCTATTGACGTGGATTCAACTAGAGAAGTCTAGGGTGTCCATGCAGGGTGGTAGTCAGGGAGCCCGAATGTTGTGTAAGGAATATAATTAAGTGTCTGGCTTATCAATTTACTGAAAATCAGACCAAAGCTACGAGGTTCGACTTCCACATAAAGCTGTAGGTCTCTTAGTTGACCTTGGTATTGGGCTATTGATAAATAATTCTTTCTGAGGGACAGTCTACCTTAGTAACATTAACTATACTTGTTCAAATATACTCATCACAATCATTTATCCCCATATTCGCCCATATCTCTTATATCGACATCATAATGATGAAGATTGAATAATTGTGGTTTGGTAGAAACAATACAAAAATTTATTAAAAGAAGTTTACTTCCATACAAAGGGTTATAAATAAAAGAAAGATGAAATTTATTTTATTTCTGTGTTTTTTAACTACCTTAAAAGTTGTAAATTAATTATTTATTTGTATAAAATCATGATACTCAATGTTAAATTATATTTTTAACATTCAAATGTCTTTCAAGTGAAGTAGAGCGGTGCCCTACAATCGAATGAGAGTAAAACCATGCTTTCAACATTCCCTAGTTTAACATTATGAAAAATCTAACCTCCCCAGTATTACAAACACCATTATTTACATTTTATCAGCTGTTAACACTTTTTGTAAATTATTATTTACATTTAAACAGTTGTTACTTTTCGATTCATTTGAGTACATCTCCTTGTTATACTTATGGCCGTTAAACGTACTTTGAGTGCTTCCCACACGCTTCAGGGTAACAATATTGAAGAAGACCTTATTGCGCAACTACGAACGGAGGAAACTTTTTTACACCTCAACCACTTAGTTGATCAAGAAATAAGGGAGTAGTTGCATTGACAAAAAACTGTTTCACGTATATAAGTATTTCCAATAGACACTATAGTATTGTTAGCTAATTGCAATTGGGCTGTATTGTTGTAAAACGTATCTAAATTTTTTTTAGTTAATTTCCCCCTTTAGATTGCTACAAATAAAGTTTTGGTATATCTAGGTTTCCATAGTTGATGTTTTATTTGATAATCCTAGCACGATATTCATCAAAATGGTGATAAATTTCTTCATGTTCCGGGATTGATAGTTGGCCGATTCGATATTTTTGCTGCTACCCAGTATGTAGTTGACTTCATTGTCTTGACATTCAATTCATATCGATAATATTTAAAACTACAATTATTTTGTCAAGTTCTCCCCTCTTACCACGTGCATGGCGTGGCCAGCACCGTTGTCAGCACCGCCCTTATTCCCCTACAAATCCTGAAAAATAAACATAGTAATTATGACTAAAAATTAATAAAAACTGAAATCAGGTAGCTTCCATTGTGGTGTCGTGGCTGCTAAAACAAATTGACACATGTTTCTTTTTTCTCTGGTGGGTGAATGCTCTTTAGAATAGCAACCATAAACAACCAAATGTAATAATTATTAATATACTACGGTTTAAATATAATTCTAAGGATGGGTTATCATAACTACTATTTGAAGGTTTATCATCTATATTATAATCCTGATTATGTTTTCCTTAATTAGCTGCATTGGTTGTAATATAAATTGTATTTGCTTCTTAATTTTCTTGACATCTTTCATCGTAATCACCCCACACACGTTTCGAAAATAGAATTGATTCCTAAATTACAAGACTTGTAAGATAAACAGCTCATGAATCAACAAAGTAAATTGAAAATGAAAATTTTAAGCATTTTGACGTTTAATCAAATTAGGACATTTTATTTTCAAAAAGACTGTTGGGACCAAATTTGATTACTCACTATCTAATAGTCTTTCAATTTCTGTACATTTACGAGCGTAATTAACTTACTTTGAAGGTGTTTAACAAATATCAGCAGAACTAAAACTTACTTTCTACAGACACAACGTAATTTACGCGGACAGTCGAGTATGTAGTTTACAAACCAGAGTTTTGAACAAAGTAAATATTCAGAGTGACCAATGTGCTTCCTGTAATTTCATTGTATTATTCAGTTCAAAAAATGCTTAGTGTTAGGTAATAAGTCTTTTTCACTCAAAGGCGTTTTGTAATTTAGCACTTGTCTATCTTTAATAAGTACAGACAATACCCCTCTTACTTTGTCCTTGTATTATTGATATATCTAATTACTAATAACTCAAAAATACATATAAACAGAATATATTTATTTATATATGATATCTATTCATAGAAAGATTCAATTAAACTATAGTAATAACAAACTGTATAAATACATCCAAATAAAAGAAGACATTACATATATGAAGCGTGTCCGGGAGGTAGTTAGTTTTTATTGTCTGTGTCTTGCCGCGAGGGGTTGGGGAAGGGGAAATGAGTTAATTTCCTTGGTTCAGTTCAAAGGATAGTTAATTACTTACATTATGTTCAAATTTTGTCAAAACGATATATTCCATAATTCTATTATGACTTATTTCTTAATGATCCTAGTCAAATATTTAGTACAATAGGTTATGAACAAATAAGGTGTTAACATTATATACTTATAAAACGTATATAGACTTATGAAATATCTAAATTACAAAAGGAAATACGTCTGTGACACATTTTCTAACGAAGTATTTAACAATGCTGTCTAACAAAATTCGTAGAATCTATATTTATAAAAGAGGATGTTTGTATATATATATATATATATATATATATATATATATATATATATATATGTATATATATATATATTTGAAGTTTATGCGCTGCCAAACGATTCAACCGATCGCCATGAAACCTTAGGATGTTGTCCTGTATACTCCCGAGATGGTTTCTGTGAAGTTTGATGCAGATCCGTTCACAGGGTCCCGCCCAACGGGCTCCTAAAGTTCCCATGTTATTCAAATTGAGAATCTGAATTGTTTACAAAAAACATATGACTGTGTGGTTTAAACATGCCATAAGCAGATTGAAGTTCTCACAACAACAGTACTGTATGTGTTTTGATTTATTGTAGTTCTACATTTCACCTTGAGAGTGTAGCACACACTACTTTTACTTGATCAGGTGATATGTATTTGGTGTTAACCTTTTTTCCTCGGTAATTAAAACATGTGGTGAAACGTGAAAATAAAAAATAGATAACTATTTGTTTTGCAGTTTAATTTTTATGACATGCCTCCTAAAAAATCTAATATTGCTAGAAGAAGCAAAAATGCTCGAATTCTTTCAGCTATTAGGTTCTAAATCAAACTCAATATTATGACCGGTGAAGCGGGCGGGTACAGCTAGTATTTTCTATTTGTACAAAGAATAAGACTATAAATTTAAGAAGAACTTTAGGTTATATTTGCTACCTTAAATGTTCAAAATACTTGTACAGCACTTACTTAATATATACATTTTTTATTTCACTAAATATTAAGATTAACCAAATATTTCGAGTTAAAAATTAATTAAATAACGTTAAACAGTTTTTTTAGAATTATATTTTTGACTATTACTTGTTTTAACTAGCCAGACTAGACAAAAAGTTTTTTATTAGCTTGATACAATACCATGATAAAATAAATTATATTGTTACTATTTGGACTATTATAACAATTTAACTGTTTGAAAAGCTACAATCTTCCTTCTTTGGAGATTAAAGAGAACTTAGACTTGGTGAAGTCGTTTAATTGAAAAAGTTTCATTATTAATAGATTATTTGTTCTCATACAAGGGAAAGCACGCGATTCCAACATTATGGCTTAGGAAACTTCCATGTTTACGTTTGTTTTGGTAAACAACAAAACATGTTATAGACTTTTTAAACATGGTTTAAACTTTATGGTCTGGAGGGTTTTGTAATGTGTACATTTTACAGTATTATTAAAAGTATAATACACAAATGATATACATTTCTTGGAATATTCTAATGTTAACTTAGCCAAGATATGAAATAGCAATAGGCATACTGTATATATATTAATATCCACATTGATTAAAAATATATATCATACAGTTCAACAAACAGTTCAAGTTGTTACAGTTCAAGTAAACAGTAGCCTAGTTAAATTACTGCACAATTGTAGCATGCAACTTCAGTTAAAAATATCCTCAGAGTTGTGCTTGGACGTAAAAGTCTTGTTTTTGATATTTGACGGTACATTCGATTCCATCCTCTGCTCTGTGTTTCCCACCCCCGAAGTCCCAGTGACCCTTATCCTACCCTCCTTCTCACCCCTGTATGCCCTGTATACATATTGTCGAAATTGTATACAGGACATACAGGGGTGTTCCAGGAGGTGTTATCCAGAGCTGAGTGTGTGTGTGTGTGTGTGTGTGTGTGTGTGTGTGTGTGTGTGTGTGTGTGTGTGTGTGTGTGTGTGTGTGTGTGTGTGTGTGTGTGTGTGTGTGTGTGTGTGTGTGTGTGTGTGTGTGTGTGTGTGTGTGTGTGTGTGTGTGTGTGTGTGTGTGTGTGTGTGTGTGTGTGTGTGTGTGTGTGTGTGTGTGTGTGTGTGTGTGTGTGTGTGTGTGTGTGTGTGTGTGTGTGTGTGTGTGTGTGTGTGTGTGTGTGTGTGTGTGTGTGTGTGTGTGTGTGTGTGTGTGTGTGTGTGTGTGTTTATTAGGCCATAAAAGTCCAAACTTTGCATGTGAGTGCTCGGAGTTAAAACATTTTTGCCATTTACAGGCTAGATGAAATTGTTTAATTAAAGAATTATTGTTTAATTAATCATACGATGGGAGACATTAAATGTGTCAATGGTATATATATATATATGCAGTACAAGTGAAAGTCACACAGCACAAATATATTACAATAGAAGCACAAAATGCACAAATATACTACAATACAAGGACAATATGCACAAATATTTACAATATAAGTACAAAATGGTGATCGATTTCGGCGAACTACGTTTTCCTTCCTCAGAACAGAGGGACACAAAAAATGGAAAATGATGTTTAACAACTTAATTTATAGGCCTACTTTCACGAGCCTATCAGCCTCTCTTGGATGGAAATATCAAAATGGCGGCTGCTGTGATATTATTGGCTAGTTTCTATTGGCTGTTACTTCTGTTCTTTTAAACGCTGAAAATACATTAAAAAACTATTTCAGAATCAAAATTAACCTGTTCATTCATTAGTTTATTACGGTCCTTACATTTTTAATTAAAAATAAATAACTTTTCTAATAATAGTCGGAATAATCCCATAATCCTACCCTCCCATAATTACAAACTTTTAGAATTTCTACATTTTCATATATTTTATTTAAACTGTGGGTATAATTCAGAAGGTGTTTTGCTAAATTAAATCTACCTAATGTTATTTCACATAAAGCCGAAAATATGTAAAAAAGTTAGCTTACATATTTATTTTAAATCGATGTCCATATGGATTTATTTACCTAATGAGATTTCAATCTTGGCCAAGTGAAAATTAGAATATTCCAAAAATTTATAGAATTTGTGTATTAGAATTTGAATGATATATAAGTAAGCTTACTTTTTACATGTTTTTACAATAGTTTTTCTTAATAACTTAAAACATAAATTACATCCTTGTCTAATAACATAAAAACAATAAAATACAAAAATACGCATATAAAAAATTTAACATTTTGATAAGTACCTAATAGTAGGAATACGCGTAGTAAGTCTAAAGTCCGTAAAAATTCCATACATACCAACAAACGATGAATAGCTTGCCTGGTGATGACAGAACAGAGCAAAGGACCCAAGCCCACTCCATTAGGGCTGACTAGGTACGATTCAAACAGGAATAATCGTTAATCATCGACAGGATTTGAAGTTTTTTTTAGCTCTCTTCAATATTGGCAATAAATGCTCCTTATCTTGTTTGGCTGCTTGTGTACTAAAAGTGTTTCAATGCATTTATTGTATTGTTTCCTTGTTTACATTTTTACATGAAACACGATAGACATGGAAGTGTATTCTTAAATTAAATGTCAATTGATTTCTATGGATACGTTTTATTACTAAAAAGGGTGGTTTTTCATTGAGCTGTGAATATATGGCAAAAGGGGTGTGATCCATAACCCTATTTTATAGTTATCCATCGTAGTAAATATTTAATTTCCTAAAAAAGTTCATTTCGTATATATTATAATATTCAGAACTCAAGAAGAAGGACACGTTGCCGTAATGAAGTGGTGTAATAGATTATGCACATTTTTTGGAGTTCATAAAATGTCTATGCATCAACAAAAAATAATAAAATTGTGATTAATGTTTTAAAAATGTTATAGTTTAAAAACATTAAATTAAAAAAATTACAACGTTTTTACTTTGGTAATTTATTTCCAATTTGTTATGGTATTTTGTATTATTTTTTTATGGTAAATTAACATAAAATAAGTGAAAATATATTTTACTCTGAAAACAATCTCCATACTATTTTAATATTATACATAATATACATAACCCAGCCACATCAACACTTAAAAGGTTATTTTAGTTTCATTAAGCTTAAAACACAATATCTAGATATCTGTATTTGACTGTCCCTTAACATTTTAAGCACCAGTATTAGTTCTATGAAGTGTTTATACTTAAAACTAATTAAAGTATTACATTAATACATAACGATTTAGCTATAAATAGAATAATGCTTTAACGTAAAGGACAACTTTTAGTTGTATGTACAAGGGTAAGTAATGGAGTATTAATGTATAACATGAAATATTAAATTCACTATATTTATATTTACATAACTTGGTTGCTAAGCTTATATAAACTAAAAAAAAAGCTTTTCCCTTTTGAAGATACTGCTACATACCTAGTGTGCTATTTATAATGGTACAAAATAAAATTAAAAAAAAAAAAACAACAACTATATAATATGAATTTGAAACTGAGTTAGGTACAAAAATAAAAAAGGGACCAGCCATTTCCTAAAAATATAATACTATAAAAAATAAATCCTACAGGTAAACTTGAAATATTATTTTATTGTTATAATGTTCCTGCTTGTATGGCCATTCCCAAGCAGTCCTGCTAGCAGGGAACACAACAAACAGGATTTTTCACTCAGAGACTGGAAAAGGGTATGGCTGATTTGAAAACTGTGTTGTTTTCCTCAAATGCTGCTGTTTCACTTCCGCTGTTTCACTTGCATAATCTTGCTTATTATATTAGAAGTGACTGATTTAACAAATGATCAGTTTTACTACTGTTAAAATATTATGTTTCAACAATAATTTACCCAACAAAATGATCCTCTTACGAAATAAAAATACCAGCTGCAATTAGTTCACAGTATACCTAGAATATCAATAAGAGCTATGGTAGGGATCTAGTGATGTTCAAAGTAAAAATGTCAATCAATGATTTTTAGGAGTTTAATCCAATGTACATATTTTTTAATTAGTGAATTTTACCATGACTGATTGAGAATAACGTTTCTCTCAACTTGGCTACAATTTTAATGTTATCTGTTTTAATTCCATTTAAAATTTAACTTTTAGTAACTTAAACTCTGTTTGATTTAAAAATTTAAAATAAAACATTAGCTACAAAAATATGTCACAAGTGAATTACATTTATTGAACTACATCACCCATATAAGTTTATATTTTAATGTTATATAAAAAAGAGGTTTTTAATCAAACTTAGTTTTTAGTTTTAGTTTTAGTTTAAAAGGGGATATGTAGTTGGTCCAGCCAACCCTCGCAACGAAGCCTAAGGCTTTTTGTGCCAATCCCGGTGCCTAATCGTCGTAAAGCTGGCTGCCCTTGACCAAGTCAAGGAGCTTCTTCACTAGATTGGTAATTTCCAACTGTCCCAGAGGTGAGCCTTCAAAAAGTGCCCTTCTTCTGGCACCAAGAGCCTCACACTCCAGGACAATGTGTTCTGCCGACTCTTCGTCCTCCCCACAGAGGCGACAGATGGGATCCTCCGCAAAGAGTCCCACCGTTCTTAAATGCCTCCGGAATTTGCCGTGGCCGGTGATGAGTCCCACCACCAGCCTAACGTGCGATTTGTTTAGTCCAAGAAGTGACTGTGTCAACTTCTGGGAGGGCTTCTTGACAAGAACCTTGCCGAGTCTTTGCCCTGGGAACCGCCGCCATCTTTCCAGATGTCTGGCGCTGACCCAGTTTTTAATTGCTGCTTTGGCAGCTGCAATCGAAACGCCGCAGGCCGGCTCAGGACCAGTGAAGGGCTTGAGAGCCCCCTCCCTAGCCAAGGCATCGGCCCGCTCGTTGCCTTCTAGTCCCCTATGTCCTGGGATCCATTCCAGCGAGACCTGGTTTCTTGATCCCAGGATACTGAGGGTCTCCACGCATTCCCAGACTAGACCAGACGAGACCATCCAGGAGTCCAGAGCCCCTAGGGCCGCCTGACTGTCTGAGAGGATGCGGATGTATTTCCCACAAACCCCTCTCTCGACCGCCTGGGCGGCACAATGAAGGATTGCGGTGACTTCAGCTTGGAAGACGGTGCCATACGCTCCCAGGCTCACGCTAGCGTTGGTCCTAGGGTTGCCAGTATAGACGCCAAATCCAGCTCTGTTGCCCATTCTAGACCCGTCTGTGAACCACACAACTCGGTCGTGAGAAGAAACCGGGCTACAAAAAACCTGTTGAATTTTATAAACATCTAATCAATTTAACTACGTGAATTCTCCACCCACACAATTAGAGGTTGTCGGTGAATTTGGAGGATGTAGGCCTTGGTCGTGATTTTAATGTTGGACTAAGTGTAGGTGTCATATGTGTTTTATTTGGTTAATTTCTTGAACTTCTTTTTCATTTAAGTAATATTTCTTAGTTATCTTCTTGTCTTTTGTTCTTTTACGCTTGATGCTTATTTTTGTGGTTTAATTATTTTATAACTTTAATTATGTATCGTTGTTTGATTTGTAAATAATGTGCTCATCGTAGGTGAATTAGTATGACCTCTTTAGATATACTCATTATATTTTTGTGTGGAATTTTCTTTTCGAGGTCAAGTGTAAGAGATGACTTAATAGTCCTAACTTTGTGTCACTAAATAAAACTTTTCATTTCAATTATAGATGGCTGCTTGGTCATGGCAGACAGTGGCTTGTGTCCAACTCTTATTTCGCAGACTGTCTAAGTTAACCTCTACAATCATTATTTACTAAGGATTTAGAAAACCTATATAAATATCATATAAAAATGTCTGTCCCTGTATATTTTCAAGGGACATAAAAAATATTGCTATGAGTATTTGACTACACTTCATTAATTTGTTTTTATTAAATTATTAACTTAAATAAGGCTTAGGTTAAGCTTGGCTTAGTTCGTGACTTATGTTTTGTACATAAGATCGAAATGTATTGAAAAAAGTATTTTTGTAGTATTAATGTTAGGATAATAACGTTTCCTCTTCCACTTAATCACAAATAAAAAATTTAAAAAAATGAAATGATACGTGCTTCCTTTGGTAAAATGAACTCAGTGGAAGATGTAAAGCATATAATGGTAGAATGCAACAGTTGTAAATATCATAATTCTTATACAAAAATGTATTGAAGTGAATATTTTACTTTTCATAAGACGTAACTCTTCACAAAACTGTTTACAATATTCCCTTTGTTTTTCTCACATAGAATATTTTAAATTAAAATAAAACTAAATACAACACAAGTATGGGTCGTGTTACCAAGAATGATGTAATGAAAATATTCCTAATTATAGATGTAATTAATTTAATAACTTAACTAATTATTAGTTTGAAAGGATATTTAGTTGACTTTAAATAATATTTTATCCATACAATATTTTGTATTCTGCTGTGGCCGGGGTATTACACCCGTACTGGCCCTGCTATCCACATGGCAAAAAGATGAATAAATACTCGAAACAATATCTCGACTCACATTTGGCACACTATTGGACGTGACCTGTCTTTCTTTCTTCTTTGTGATTGTATAATTTAATTTGCTTAGTTTTAATATAAATTTTCTTCAATAAGAACTTGACCTAGAAAATAGGAAATCATTAACGTTTGTTTATATAAAAATTATTACATAAATATAATACTAACTAAATTGTATCTTCATTTAACCCCAATTAAGACTAGTACAACGATCATATAAATAAAAATACAACTGTGACTTTAAATATTTCCACATTAAATTATAACCAGAGATTAAAAGTCATTTCCAACAACAATTCAAATGTTAATGAGTTTTAACAGTAACGTTTTCAACAATTGTTTGACATTTTATGAACTCAACAACAATACCTGGTATTGTATTATAAGTTTTAATGAGCCTTCCTGTGCCCAATTAGATGACAACAATGATGATGAAGGCAAAAAGGATTTCAATGGAGTGTGTAAACTGTAAAAATGATGTTCCCTCTCGTTCTTTTGCAAAAGGAATATTTCATTTTATTTCAGTAGGTTTTGTTTTCAAAAAATGTACTTCTAGAGATTACATAATGTAATAGTTTTCTGTACAAAAATATATCAAAATGTAATTAATTAACAAAACTACTTCTAATTACTGAATTATGTTAAACAGGTATATATTATAGTGTTTTAATTAATAAATGAATATTGATAGCAAATAATATGATTTATGATTATTACGTTATCTTTATCAAGAACATGTCTACAAGTCATCAATTAAATATTTCAGTACGGAATATTACCTCGTTAATATGTTATAATCTTAAATAATATACGTAATCTTTCCATCAACAGTGTTTTTACAAATAATACATTAAAATGTCACAACTAAAGTAAAACAAGATTCAAAAATATATTTGTTATATTTATACTAAAACCAATTTATCTATACAGATCCTTTTGAAGGAATGCCAGGATGTACGTAAGTATATTATGAACATATTCAATTATTTACTTTTAAAAGGCATAGTTGCCTTTACTGTAGACTCTTAAATGTTGGAAGAAATCACTTTAAGTTTAATTTAGGGCCTCACAAGAAGTACCTCTAAGTCGGTCGCCTTTATCAACAGTCATGCGGCCGTTGTAGTATTTCAAAGCCTTGGTTAGTTATAGAGGGCAGTAACTAGAGTTCAGCCATGTTTAAATTGTAGTTCTTGCGTGTTCCTGTAGCTAGGTTTTATTGTAACGGACTAATTGTCCTTTACCTGCGTGCAACGAGCACTTGAACGGTTTATTTACAACCGTAAAACACAACAAATTGTACAGTTGAAAAACTAATCAGTCAGCATTTATTTCGGTTCTTATGTCCTGTATATACCTTGGATTTTATTTTCCGATAAATATATACTATTAATTAATACAAATTCATAAAAATGCAGGTTTTGGAATAAAACTATAGTTGATGTAATAGTATTACAAAGCAAAATAATTTGTTGTAACTAGATTTTTCAAATATATAGTTATATTAACACTTTGAGGAAAAATATTTTACAATTTTACAGCAACTAAAATTTTTTTGATATATTTATGTTTCCATATTTGACGTTTTACTTGATCAACCTAGTATAAGTATTAAAAGGGTGATCAATTTCTATGTGTTCTGTGAATTGATAGTTTACCTTTTCAATATTTTGGCTGCTATCTAACATGTAGTTAGCTTCATTATATTTTCGTTAAATTTTGAGAGAAAATATTTCAAACTATAGTTTTTTTTCTAGAGAGTAGTGCTCTTCCTGGAATTTAAACGGCTGTTTTGAATCTGTTAATAAATAAAAGTGCTTATGAATATAGAAATTTAAATAATTTAAAACTGTCTATATTTTAAAGTTGCACGTATTAACTATGTAAAAATCTGATGAATTTTTAGTAATAATTCATGATAAAACCAATAACATTTTAATAAACTTTAATAGTGTAAAAACTTAATTATAATGGTAATATATCTGTTTATAACACAGAAAAGAAATAAACAGAGGCCACGTTTAATAGCACCAGAATGAGTTCCAAGTATGGTACTTGAGGTGTCGAGTTGTTAGTTCTCCAGTTCACCATGTGGATGGCAGGGTCAGCACCGTTGTCAGTGTTATAATGGTTGCTATCGGCGTGGACACTACTAGAGAAGTCTGGGGTGTCCATGTTGGGTGGCAATCATTGTACGGATGTTGTGTGGGGGAGATAAATGAGTATTAGGCTTGTCAATTAGCTGAAAATCAGACCAGCACTATGTGGTTCGGATTCCACGTAAAGCTGTAGGTCCCTTAGTTGCCCTGGCTGTTGGGCTATTAATAAATTGCCCTTTCTGAAGATCAGTTGAACTCAGTTAGTAACCAGACTACACTCATCTACACTCATATAATCATTCGTGTTCGCCTTAAAATACCAACAATTGTATCGGCGTCTCATATGTAAGAATGTGAGTGCCTTACTCTAATTCCCTACAAATAATGAAGGATAAGCATATTAATTACAACTACAAATTTATAAAGATACTAGCTGAACCCAGCGGACGTTGTCTCACCTTTCATTTTTCATTGACATACCAAAATAAAGCAATAAAAAGAATTATAGAAAAACCATTATTTATTAAATGAGAGCAAGAGGGTAAACAAGATTTTTGGTCTTCTTATTTGGTGTATAAATGTAAAGGTTTTTTGTAGTGTGTGCTACACTCTCAAGGTGAAATGTAGAACTACAATAAATCAAAACATATATAGTACTGTTGTTGTGAGAACTTCAATCTGCTTATGGCATGTGAAACTACATTAAACCACAGTCATATGTTTTTTGTAAACAATTCAGATTCTCCATTTGAATAACATGGGATCTTTAGGAGCCCGTGGAGCGGGACCCTGTGGACGGATCTGCATCAAACTTCACAGAAATCATCTCGGGAGTATACAGGAGAACATCCTAAAGTTTCATGGCGATCGGTTGGATGGTTTGGCAGCGCATAAACTTCAAACATATATATATATATATATATATATATATATATATATACAAACATCCTCTTTTATAAATATAGATCAATTAGTGGTCACTGTCACGGAGTTGTAATGACATTAAAACGGGACTTTTGTTTCTTTTTAAAGTGGTGTAGAATTGAAAACATATAATAAAATATGATAGTAATTAATATTTATAGTTCAACTAAATATCTTAAGAATGGTAGATCTTTTAGATAAAAATTAAGGTAAACTCATAACTGATTTAATATCGTTTGTACGTTTATTATTTACTTTATAATCATCAGTATGTTTACCTTTACTTGCTGTGTGGTTAGGAGGGTAGAAAGGGGCATTTTCTAATGTGATTATATTGACAGCCCCTACCCTGATAACCCCACACTTATTTATAAAATAAAACTGATTCATAAATTGAAAAACATCTAAAAAACTACTTATGAGTCTACAAAATAAATTACAAATGAAGAAAACAATTATTTATGTAAATTATTTGTTACGAATTATTAAATTGTGAAATAATATTTTTTGCAAGCACTTTTAATGGCTAATTATAAACTAACGACCTATTACAACACCGTATTTGAATAGGTGGGTGGGAGGTATTTGGCCGGACAACAAATAAACTGTTGGTGGTTATTTTATGATCTTATTGCACTCTATACTGAGAATATAGAAGTTGGACTTCAACAGACTAGTGACTAGCATATTTTCAATTCAAAACTATAAAAGCACGATTTGAAACACACCAACATTGCTATCTATCCTAATCCAACCAATCATTACTATCTAACAAACAATAAAGTTTCGTTTCATCCTTTATATTTATGAACGTAATTAAGTAACCTTCTGGTTTCACTCAGAAAGGTTTATCAGTGATATCCACTATAACATGGTGAAAATATTATTTCTTAGATGAAATGTTTAGCAAATATCAGTGAAGCAAACCCAATATAATACAAATAACTGCAAACTGATTTCTTCAAACACAACATAGTTTATGTTGAAAGTTCCAGTATGTAATTTACAAACCAGAGTTTGGGTCAAAACAAATGTCCGTAGTGATTAATCGTAAATGAAAGGGTTACCTTTGTGCCTCCTGTAATCTTCTATACCTATAAAAGGCAAATACCACTGACTCACTCATCGCTGTAACTAAAAAAGTACTAAGCCTAAGAGGTTGAAATGTTGTAGAGTAAATGGTCTTATATTGTAGATGTGCAATAAGAAGGGATTTTGAAAAATTATTAGTAAATCGAAGATGGCAGCCTTTTTAGTTCCAAACATTTTAAATGCCAAAAACAATGTTTCTCTAATTGGACTGTAGCGGCTAAATGAACGGTTCTACAGCAAAACTAACACAATTTTTTGTGCCTGATTTGAGACGATCTACAACTTTGATCTATGACTCTATCTCACCTCCTTCATCCTCAGGTAGAGCTAGATTTTCAATTTGAGCGTGTAAATCAAATTAGTTAATTTACAGCCTCCAAGGGTAGATTTACAGATTTTTCTAGACTGTGTAACTTTGTTATCTAGAAGAACATACTGTATTCAATAGGAAAATATAAAATTTAACCTGAGCACATGTATAGCCAGGTCCCACCCACTCACGTAAAGTGGTATGGAAACACCCACCCACCCATACACGCACAGTGGTATTGACCAACCCTCCCACCCTCCTACCCATACACGTATGGTATTATTGACCCACCCGCCCACCCATACACGTACAGTGGTATTGACCAATTCTCCCACCCATACACGTACGGTGGTATTGACCCACCCACCCACCCATACACGCACAGTGGTATTGACCCACCCTCCCACCCATACACGTATGGTATTATTGACCCACCCGCCCACCCATACACGTACAGTGGTATTGACCCATTCTCCCACCCATACACGCACAGTGGTATTGACCCACCCTCCCACCCATACACGTATGGTATTATTGACCCACCCGCCCACCCATACACGTACAGTAGTATTGACCCACCCACCCACCCATACACGTACGGTATTATTGACCCACCCGCCCACCCATACACGTACAGTGGTATTGGCCCACCCTCCCACCCATACACATACGGTGGTATTGACCCACCCACCCACCCATACACGTACAGTGGTATTGATTCATCACCACTGTACGTGTAGGGGGGGGCGGGTGGGTCAGTACCACTTTACGTGTAGGAACGGGCGGGTGGGTCAATACCACCGTACGTGTATGGGTGGGAGGGTGGATCAATACCACTGTACGTATATGGGTGGGTGGGTGGGTCAATACCACTGTACGTGTATGGGTGGGAGGGTGGGTCAATACCACTGTACGTATATGGGTGGGCGGGTGGGTCAATACCATTGGTCGTATGTGGGTCGGCGGGTGGGTCAGTACCACTGTACGTGTATGGGTGGGCGGGTGGGTCAATACCACCGTACGTGTATGGGTGGGAGGGTGGGTCTATAACACTGTACGTATATGGGTGGGTGGGTGGGTCAATACCACTGTACGTGAATGGGTGGGTGAGTGGGTCAATACCAATGAACGTGCTTGGGTGGTCGGGTGGGTCAGTACCACTGTACGTGTATGGGTGGGTGGGTGGGTCAATACTAATGAACGTGTTTGGATGGGCGGGTGGGTCAGTACCACTGTACGTGTATGGGTGGGCGGGTGGGTCAATACCACTGTACGTGTATAAGATGTTAATGTTCTATAGAGTAGAGGACTGAAGGTCGGGCTTGTCAGTTAGCTGCAAATCATACCAATTATACGTGGATCGGATTCCATATTAAGATGTAAGTTTTCATAAGATATGCATTAAAAATAATTGAGTAAATTATTTATAACATCAGTTGTCCTAAATTGAATATTACATTACATTTTTAAACTCAATATTATGACCTGCTAAGTGGGCGAGGTCAGCTAGTATCATTCTATTATTTAGTTAACCTGAATACAAATGGTTAGTGTTAGGTAATACATAATTTTTTGGTATTCAAAAGCGTGTAATATTTTAGACCTATTTATATTTTTATAAATACTGGCAATAATCATTTTACTCTGTTCTTATGCCGTTGATAAGTCAAATTACTAATAAGTTACTAATATTTATAAACTACTCATACATCTTTAGAGAACGATATTATTATGTACAAAGATTTAAATTAACCTATGTTATTAAAATGTTATGTAAATAGCCAAATCTAATAATCCATTACCCTCTAGGCATGTCCGGAAGGTAGTTAGTTTTTTATTAAGTATGTATTTTCTTCGAGAGGTTGGGGAAGGGGAAATGAGTTAATTTCCTTGGTTCACTTCAAAGGAGAGTTAATTACTTACATTATGTTCAAACGACGTCAAAAGGCAGATATAATATCATTCAGAGTTATTTCCTAATGACCCGAATCAAACCCTTTGTAAAATAGGTCATGTAGACAAAAAGCTTTACCATGATGTACGTGTTCTTATGATAAGTCTAATTTACAAAATGAAAGTGTCAGTGGTCGAATTTATAAATAATTAACCATCCTCTAAATATAAGTATAGTGTGATTTGTTTTTAAATTTTTTGCACATTTTATTAACCGTTTTTTCACGTATAGTTTTGTTTTATTGACTGATATTTTCCAGTTTCGAACATTTCTTCTTATAAACTATTGATTATATATTTATAAATTAAGATTTTGTAATATGTGTTGTAATCAGCTAGAAATTAGAGTGACTTTAAATTAATATTATAGCTTCTTAAGTTGTAGAAAAATAGTTTTACACCCATTGTCTTTATGTCATTCCAGAATGTCTTTGTTAAAAAAATAAAGACAATCTCTTCTACAATAATCACTACTTATAACGAGTCATGCAACATTCAATAAAAGTTAAAATTTACTTTGATGTTTGTCTTTTCTGAATTAACTCAAAATTAATTGATAAGAAACTAATTTTCTACATACTCTAGGCTGCATGCAATTTATGGTACTTGTAACTTAATAGTTTTTAAAATGTCTAAATTGTAAATTTGTATTCTAAAGTTTTATTATCTTTTAAGGAATATAACTCAACTAAACAGCCGACATGGGCCTGCAGGCCTGTTGTTCGTGATCTTTATACAACGAGTGAAGTAACGACTATTATTTGGAGATTCGATCCTTGGACTCCCTCCACTTGGCTTTCCCTCCACAGTCTAAAGCCCTAGCCATTTAAATTTGTTTGTAAAGATTTTCCTGTCAAATATAACTACTACATCACATTATATATTGTCACATATTATCTCTAATGTTTACAATGCGTATAACATAAAAAATTTTTCTGCTTATATTTACTAGTTTTCTTCTTTATTTTGGTCTCTTGTTAAGAATAAATAGTTACATCTGTGAGTTAGTTATATACCTGTATATATCGATAAATTTAGTTACTTTAGTTTTTTGTATTGTCATATCGTGTTCTTATAAAAGTTTTATAAATGTGTGTGGATATAACTATTGCTCTTTATAAACTCTTTTTCTTTATGAATAAATTATTTGGCTTGTATTCATTAGGGTCTTATGCAATGGAAAATACCCAATTTTATGCACTCTATTGCCTGTACATTACAGGTCTTGTTAATCGATTTCTAAATAACAATGATCCTTTTTTAGGCGTGTAGTTAATGTGATAATATTTAATTTGTAACGAACTCACATATTAAACTAATTAAATAAACACTAAATTTCACCGTCAACGTTATATTTTTTATTAAATTGGAAATAAAAAGCCACTTTGACATTTAATGACACACAGTTAAAAACGAATCAGGGAAGCAAGAACGCTACAAGCTTATATAATTAATTTAAGGTAAGCTTTGTGAGAGTTATGATAGATTTTTACCTTGCTGTCATGCATTATTTTATTATTTTTATTGAACATATTTATACTAAACTTTAATAGGAAATGTATAACAATTAGAATTATCCTATGTGTATATATTTTTCATAATTTAAGTTAAAGATTAAATAGTTTTTTTCTATATTGTTCTATATCTTTTGTACACTTTTCAAAAATGTCCTATATATTATGCTTGATATTTTATGTTTTATTCAAATACATGTTCAACTTAATTTAAATCAATTTGGAAGCTAATAATTTACTTGAGGAGTAGGTTAATACATGTTATATTTAACAATGTAAACTGTATACGATTATACGCCACAATACAG
This sequence comes from Stictocephala bisonia, assembly GCA_035578905.1. Classification (NCBI taxonomy): domain Eukaryota; kingdom Metazoa; phylum Arthropoda; class Insecta; order Hemiptera; family Membracidae; genus Stictocephala; species Stictocephala bisonia. The sequence continues at coordinate 493,709 of JAQJVL010000082.1, forward strand.
TAATTGTTCTAAACAACTAATGTTCGCTTCATTCAAAACAAGTAGTTTTAGGTCAGAGGTCCCTGCCTGTAATTTGCACACCGAAGTTTGGGACAAAACAAATATCCGGAGTGGTCAGTTGAAAATGAATTGGTGGTACTGAGGAAATGTGTGTGTTATTTAATTTCTCTAGTTTAATTGCTGAGGCAATCTGAGTATTAACTTGTAGGTGGTAGGTCTGGTACATTGTGTTGTAAATTATGCTTGAAATATAGTAACACTTATTTTTCCTCCATCTTTGCCTTATATATTTTAACAAATAACACTTATTACTAAATTTTATTGCAATAATACAATAATTGACCGTCCTGATTGTTTATTATTCATGTAGACTAATACATTATTGAGCTACTGTCATGTTTGTGAGAATAAGGAAACGTAAATAAACAGTATATTATGTTTTTGGCTGTTTGTATGAAACATTTTGTCATACTTCTTAACTAGATATGTAGTGTATATTTCAAACCTCACTCGTAAAAATGTGTACATGTAAACGATGTTTTTCATAGTAAAACGAGAGAGAGAGAGAGAGAGAGAGAGAGAGAGAGAGAGAGAGAGAGAGAGAGAGAGAGAGAGAGAGAGAGAGAGAGAGAGAGAGAGAGAGAGAGAGAGAGAGAGAGAGAGAGAGAGAGAGAGAGAGAGAGAGAGAGAGAGAGAGAGAGAGAGAGAGAGAGAGAGAGAGAGAGAGAGAGAGAGAGAGAGAGAGAGAGAGAGAGAGAGAGAGAGAGAGAGAGAGAGAGAGAGAGAGAGAGAGAGAGAGAGAGAGAGAGAGAGAGAGAGAGAGAGAGAGAGAGAGAGAGAGAGAGAGAGAGAGAGAGAGAGAGAGAGAGAGAGAGAGAGAGAGAGAGAGAGAGAGAGAGAGAGAGAGAGAGAGAGAGAGAGAGAGAGAGAGAGAGAGAGAGAGAGAGAGAGAGAGAGAGAGAGAGAGAGAGAGAGAGAGAGAGAGAGAGAGAGAGAGAGAGAGAGAGAGAGAGAGAGAGAGAGAGAGAGAGAGAGAGAGAGAGAGAGAGAGAGAGAGAGAGAGAGAGAGAGAGAGAGAGAGAGAGAGAGAGAGAGAGAGAGAGAGAGAGAGAGAGAGAGAGAGAGAGAGAGAGAGAGAGAGAGAGAGAGAGAGAGAGAGAGAGAGAGAGAGAGAGAGAGAGAGAGAGAGAGAGAGAGAGAGAGAGAGAGAGAGAGAGAGAGAGAGAGAGAGAGAGAGAGAGAGAGAGAGAGAGAGAGAGAGAGAGAGAGAGAGAGAGAGAGAGAGAGAGAGAGAGAGAGAGAGAGAGAGAGAGAGAGAGAGAGAGAGAGAGAGAGAGAGAGAGAGAGAGAGAGAGAGAGAGAGAGAGAGAGAGAGAGAGAGAGAGAGAGAGAGAGAGAGAGAGAGAGAGAGAGAGAGAGAGAGAGAGAGAGAGAGAGAGAGAGAGAGAGAGAGAGAGAGAGAGAGAGAGAGAGAGAGAGAGAGAGAGAGAGAGAGAGAGAGAGAGAGAGAGAGAGAGAGAGAGAGAGAGAGAGAGAGAGAGAGAGAGAGAGAGAGAGAGAGAGAGAGAGAGAGAGAGAGAGAGAGAGAGAGAGAGAGAGAGAGAGAGAGAGAGAGAGAGAGAGAGAAGAGAGAGAGAGAGAGAGAGAGAGAGAGAGAGAGAGAGAGAGAGAGAGAGAGAGAGAGAGAGAGAGAGAGAGAGAGAGAGAGAGAGAGAGAGAGAGAGAGAGAGAGAGAGAGAGAGAGAGAGAGAGAGAGAGAGAGAGAGAGAGAGAGAGAGAGAGAGAGAGAGAGAGAGAGAGAGAGAGAGAGAGAGAGAGAGAGAGAGAGAGGAGAGAGAGAGAGAGAGAGAGAGAGAGAGAGAGAGAGAGAGAGAGAGAGAGAGAGAGAGAGATGAGAGAGAGAGAGAGAGAGAGAGAGAGAGAGAGAGAGAGAGAGAGAGAGAGAGAGAGAGAGAGAGATGAGAGAGAGAGAGAGAGAGAGAGAGAGAGAGAGAGAGAGAGAGAGAGAGAGAGAGAGAGAGAGAAGAGAGAGAGAGAGAGATGAGAGAGAGAGAGAGAGAGGAGAGAGAGAGAGAGAGAGAGAGAGAGAGAGAGAGAGAGAGAGAGAGAGAGAGAGAGAGAGAGAGAGAGAGAGAGAGAGAGAGAGAGAGAGAGAGAGAGAGAGATGAGAGAGAGAGAGAGAGAGAGAGAGAGAGAGAGGAGAGAGAGAGAGAGAGAGAGAGAGAGAGAGAGAGAGAGAGAGAGAGAGAGAGAGAGAGAGAGAGAGAGAGAGAAAGAATTTAGGATACAAAATTCTTACATATTGTTACTAATTTATTCATTGTTTATAGGTATATTAATATGCAAACAATGATCATAGCTTTCAGTGTATACAATGTCAAAAGATTACTTACAAAATGTTTATAGATTCCAAATACAGTTCTTCAAAAGGGTTGCTAAATACAGTTGCCAAAATTCGTTGACGTAGTTGACAACGATTAATGACACACCAACAACTTAAAATAGAATCATAAATGCTCAAAATGTATAATGTTATTATATGTTGTTAAATAGTGGTGTTTTAAATGTTATTAAATGAGTGGTATTCAAATAGTAGTTTATAATACACATAACTAGACCCTCTCCCACGTAACTGCAATTATAATTAGAGGATCCACCCATTAAACATGTAAATTAAAATATTCATGTTGTATTACATTTGATCATAACGCCTTCACAACTGACAAAATTTTCAATAATAGCAGTCAATAAATTATTGTTTAGAAATGTAAGGAAATAATAATTCCCTACTACTTAATTTAAATGTTTTAAATTTAATTATTGTAGACTAATACTTATCCATAGTATTTTGGACAAATTATAAGATTAGGCCTAACTTGAAAATACAACTCTAAAGTTTATATGAAATATTTCCGTTAAAATATTATAATTTAATAAAAGGTTAGACTACTGTATGTGCAGAGAAACTTCTGTAAATGTAGTTTGTCTGTTCTGATATCCATACTCAGTGGTTAGTTTGGAAGGAACTTATCTGCGACTGCTAAACTCATATTGGAAGTGCATGTTACGGTTGGCTAGGTCAACTCAATATTTCCAAACCTACTTTATCATGTGTCATACCTAATGGTGGTATTTTCCCTTTAATGTTATTTTTTGTGAACACTATGCTGAGTGAGTGTTTCTATGCGTTTTGCCTGTCTCTTTGACATTGTTAAATACTTACGAATAAAAAATGCCTTATATTATTGATAACATAAAGATGTATTATGTATTGCTCATTCATTGCGTGAAAGTATACGAGAAATTGGCATTTAAAAAATGATAAAATGTGATTATCGTAGGAAGATAACATTTGGTGACGCGTGAGCCTATATCAGAAGGATGCCTTTTGTAGAAAAGTGTCAAAAGTAGGATAGCTGTCAATTAAAAGTTTAAGGTAAGTTGGTGTTTAAATAGATTTTGGTTGGTCCCGCAGACAAGGTTGTATTTTCAAGACTAAATCACGTTTTCGAGCAATATGTATTTAAAAACTATCCAGATCTGAATTTATGCATGAATTACCATGAATTAGTAGAATAAATTAGAAATGTTTGACTGTCATCATAACGAATACATTGTGTTCAGTCACTTTCACAGGGGTGTGAAAAATTCAACTACTCAAAATGTAAGTGGAACAGCAAATTATCAGTCATGTTATTGCGGAGCTAATATTCAAACTATGGATCACATACTTAATGATTGCTACTTGCGTTCTTTTCAGGAGGAGATTTCTGATCGTCATTCAATTGGAGAAGCAGGTGTTGAATGGTTGCGAGCCAGGATTTAGCTCTGTGACGGGAGGACGGTATTCAAACATTAAAACACGAGTACGTATAACTAAAGTTTTTTATTATTTAAATATTTAACAGTCAATCTAATACTTTATTCTTCGTTCCTTTTATTTCGGTAGCTGGAACTGAAAGCCATATGATATATATAGCCTCTGCGTTACGTAGTTTGAAACAAATTATTTACACGTTTCGGGCTGGAAAATAGAGAATACCTTAGAATCGTATGAAGGTGTTATGTTTACTTAAAATTGTGTTTGCCATATAATACAAAATTACGTAATAACGGTGTTGTTTATCTATTAGATCATTTTGGAAAATTAAAAAGACTTCATCGTGAGGACTTAGACGTTTATATTTTCAAACAAAAAATAAATTCCTTTTAACAAGGAGTTTGCGATTCCTCATTTGACTTGATATATAACAATTGTAAGAAAGAATGGTAATAAATAGCATCTCTCGTCTTTCACTCATTGCAAGTACCTGTCGATATACGAGAAGATGTTATTCAGCAACTCAATAATTCACTCAATAATTCCATCCCTATAATTCACCTGTTCACAGATACTGAGATCAGGTACTTGAGGCAAGGCGACGGATGTCAAGAGCCCGATCTGGAAGCGAGCGAGATTTGTATGTCTACTTTAAAATTCAACAAGACGACAACAACCTTGAACTAACAAGATGTTGCATATTGGTATTTTCAGCTTAATACATTTTGATGTATTCATTTCTCACAAAAAACAAAAGAACTTTTATTTAGTATTTTCTATCATGCACTCTTAATTGACATTAAACTTCCTTATTTAGGCATAATACCAACTAGCACGCCAAGATTGGGCCAGACAGTAGGTGATCTACAAGTTATAGTTAGTGAATTCAGGCGTTTCAGCAGCGGAGGGAAATTGTTCCACCACACCACAGCCGTACTTCACGCGTGAGACTCCTTTGCCTTCAAGTGTTCAACTTCTACAACAGTGTTTAGTTCAAACAAAATGTGAATTCATAATTGAAACATAATGACTGTAATTAACTTTACAAGTTTTTTTAATTGATATTCATGTTTATGTTATTATTTTTTTGGTTAATAATAACAAAAAAAGTAAATACTAATTGTTTTTGTGGAGATTAAATAATGATTTTATTTAATTTTCTAAGCTTTATTCGTTAATGTTTATTTATAACCAACTAATGGTCACTTTTGATAATGACGTAGTGGGTGCGGCTTGATACTGGGCTGTCAGCACGCGGTCTACCATCTTTATAGTTGCCATGACAATTTTCAAATGGAATTGAACACTATGGATTCAAATGGAATTCAAATGGAAAGAGTAGTTATCTATCTTACTTCCACCACTCAGTCCATCTCTCTCACGCTAGTTCTTTTGGTAGGTCAATTCCTACGTGGTTTATCCATGGTGATAATCTAATTACAGCTCTACATCTAAGTCCCAACTTAAAAATATGTATGTTGATGGCCCTAAAATGAAATAAAATACCGATATGCATTGCAAGAATATCCTTTAAACAGCCATAATAATATAAAGATAATTTCACGGTTAAATAAAATCTAATATGACTATAAAAACATTGTATATAAATCAGAAAGTGAAATTATGTATTTGTAACAAAAAGTCATTTAAACTCCATAGTTTTCTTAGTTCAATTTGGTCACATATACAAATTTCGGGTTGTGAATCACAGTGGCTAGTTAAATGTTAAAAGTACCTCCAAAAAGTTAATTTACTGTGTTAGGAAATATTATAAATAATTTAACTAATTTTAGATCAATATTCAAACATATAATTTTTTTAGACTTTTAAATTCCAATAAATTGTTTATCTATTATAATAAGGTTTTGAAATTAAATACGTCAAAATGTACACTTAGTAGTATTGGTGTCACTATTTAATATGTATAGGGGGGTTGTGTCCAATATTCCAATGACGTCATCCCTCTAACTCAGCTACTTACAGATTTATTGCAAGTCTACAGTTGTCAAGGACCTCGATATAGAAGCGGAAGGATTTGTATGGGTCCTTTAAAAGTTAACAAGCCGACAACAAATTGTGAAATAACAAGATGTTTTACATCGATACTTTGGAATCGGATTTATAGTTTTCATTATTTCCTTTTTGGCTATAACAAATATATAATGATTAATATAAATCTTATACTTCATGTTACTTATACTTTATGGATATAAATTTTATAATTTGCCATATTATTTTTGTTGGGACGGCTTGGTTGGGACTTGTTTAGTAGTTTGTCTAGTAGATTGGAGTTCCGTGTTCGTAAATTGTGAATCTCTTATAATTTCTTACCTATAATTTACTTTTATGTTAAATTGTACATTATCCTATAGTCACATTATTTTTCATTATTTTTTTAAACTAATAAAATAACACTTAATTGTACAATTTTAAGTTTTACAACTGAATTTTTAAACACTTGACAGCACAAATAACTATTATCGAAATAGTTTTAATAATTTGTTACAAACTTTTGTTTACTAAAAGAAAGTATACATATTTACGTGTGTGTGTGTGTGTGTGTGTGTGTGTGTGTGTGTGTGTGTGTGTGTGTGTGTGTGTGTGTGTGTGTGTGTGTGTGTGTGTGTGTGTGTGTGTGTGTGTGTGTGTGTGTGTGTGTGTGTGTGAATTTTAATTTAGCACTTGTCACTATGTTGTATCTTTCATAAAAGGTATATAGAGGCTACATTCCTCAGGAGATATCAAGAAATAAAGTTTACAGTGACAAAGAAGGGTAATTTTTAATTTGTTTATTTCAACGGTAATCTACATGAACAAACAAACAAGCTTAATACAGAAGACACAATAACACAATTTAACATCAATAGATATACATTGAAAATGTTCTGAAAAGACTAAACTAAAAATAAAAAAAATTACTGTTTGTATATAAAAATAAAACTAATGGACTAATTGGAGGAGATGTGGTTATTTCTCATTTATATATGAATAGTGAATATAAAAATGTATTCTAATAGTTTGCTTTGACAGCCATAAAAATTGTAATCACTGGTGTGTTAAAATATTATTTGCTATTACATAGTACATAAGTTAGGTTATAATGATATTATGATTAATTTGGCATGAGTTCTCTTATTATAGATGTTCATAAATAAATTTGATTTGAGATTGAAAATCCTAAAATTAAATTTCATCTTGTGTAAATCTATTTACTATTGTTTCAAAGTTTAATTAATCCTCATTCAATAATTCTATTAGTGAAACAAATATAATAGAGCAAAATAATATGGGTTGATAATTTCCAATTATTTTAATGAACACTGTACTCGTTCATTTATGCTAACAATTATTTACCATATTCTTCTAATTACTAACACAACATTTTATTATTAAATTGTCTTGTTTACTAAAAAATTAATACATGTGTGTTTCCTGATGATACCTACGAAAGGTCTCGAAGAAAACTTATTTTATTGGTATTTCATTGATAATTAGTGTCTGGTAGACGATATATCTACCAATATAAACTAACAATCAGTTTTAAAACAAGTATTACTTTTAATATTAAATTTAAACTAATATTTATATAAACAGTCATAATATTTTCATGAAATTATAATTATATTTTACAAATTAGAACAACAAATTTCCTCGTTAATGAATAGGACCAATAAATAAATAAATATTGACACAAATAAATATTTAAGTGCACAGTTACAAGCACTGTGTGGTTTTATGATAGCACGACTATATATTTATAAAAATACATGAAATGTTATTAAAAATATGATATAAAACCAACAGTGTTTTAGTGTATACAGTACTTTAGGTGGCTATGAAACTGCAGTAACATGAAAGATAAGAGCCCGCCAAGATAGTAACTAAAGAAATAACTACTCGGAGAAATAACCACTGGGAGTGGTAACTATCAGACGTGGCGACTGTATGTTGTGAGTACGGCACACTGGAGTGATGTTCTGTTGTTATCTCTATGAGAGAAATGTATTATTGGCTCTTATACCACCAATAATGGTTCATTCAGAAAAATGTGTTTCAAAAAACGTTTAACACAAACAGGTTTTTTTCATAATATTAATTACTGTGAAGAATTAAAATTATTAAAGAGTGTTTTTCAATACTTCCTTCACAGTTAATTAAACCAATCAGGTAAGTGTTTGTATTGACAAGTACATACGATATAGAAATAAACAAGACAAAATGGTTTCATGAGAACTTATAAGAACAGCAATAGGCAAAATGGTACATAATATTTTTACTTGTTTGCATTATAAATGAGATGGTAATTTAACAAAAAGAACGTCTTTAAAATAACAACTTAAGAAAATAAAATACAGTAATATTTTTAATAAAATGATAAATATTAATTTTAATAAATGTGGGTAAAATATCATTAATAAAAATTAATTAATAAAAACTTTTCTGTTATTTTACTACCACTACTTTTTTTATCGTAATCATAATTAGGTTGGGTCAGGTTAGGTTAGGTAGCTACTAAAGTTGATCAAAAACTTATAAATCCAATTATTGACTTGCCACTGAATGCACTCTCCGTGTGTAAGTTCTTGGCAAGCGATAAGATAAGGCCAGCGATATTGGATTCCTAGCGGATAAGGAATACCACAGTGGGCGTAAAAATAATTGGGAATAGCTTTTAGAGTATTAGAATATTTATCAAGTGGTAGTGAAAAAACGCAAAAACAAAAAAGTAGTGGTAGTGAATTTACGGAAAAGATCTTACAAATTAATAATAGATAATGGGTTGTTAAAGAATACAACTATAATACCGATGGTGTAAGAATGATTGTAGCATTGACATTTGTATACAAGTGATGACAAATATAATATGAATATTAAATGTAATGTGGTATAATTTCTAAGAGTAAATGAAAAAACAAGTATAACTGAAATGCAGTAAAAATTAAATGAACAATAACTAAAACACGGTAGTTATATAATCTTACCTTAAATAAGGAAATAAATCAGAAAATCACACCTTTGCAGTAATAAGGAGAAAATTATAGCTTATCATAAATTTAAGATGCTTAGTTAAAAATTAATATATTCTAGGTCTTCACTGATATATTTATGTAAACATAGACATGCTCATTTCTGGAGGGAATTAATATGATTTTATGAACAAAGGTGAATATATTTGTTTAATCTATGTAATTATATATATATATATATATGATACATAAACTATAATAGACTACAGTTTCTACTGGCAGTAATAACAAAAGAATTGTTTGCATTTTACTCTGTAATAATTATTTTATAAAAAGGTATTTAATAGAATGATTATAAAAGTGTAACTTAAAAAAGTGTTTTAAATACAGGGTGTCTCAAAAAAATATATGCACATTTTGAACGTATATTTATTGGTAGAAAACATTTAAATAAAAGATATATGTGTTGTTTTGTAATATAAACACAATTATTTAAAATTGTTGCTGTTATATTGCAATACATCTACCACGACGTGATATCAAGAAAATCTATATATACATTTTTTTAATTATATTAGAATGCAAAAATATCAGCAGTTTAATATTTACTTCATCAGCTGATATGAATTCATTCAACACCAGCAATTCAATGTCTAATAAAATGAAACAGAACATACATCGTATTGCTTATATTGTTACTACTTTATTTATTTATAAATATACTTTATTTATTTAAGGGAGTCATCCGACTCCCCTTAACTGATTTTATTCAATTGGAACTTGTTAGATTGTTATTACATTTGGCAAGTTTTTTAATTCCTGTACATTTTTTCTAAGATAATGTATTTATATTTTATGAACATATAAATTATATGTATTTATGTATGTATAAATTGCGCAATTCACAATTAAAAGTTTTAAGTGCCACGATTTTGAAAACATTGAATATAATAAAATAATATTATCACAACCTTAAATAAAGTAGAACAGGTACCTTCGTTCGAAATTTGAGCTCTGTATTGAAAGGGGTTACTAATAATTTAGTGAAAATACGAAAATGGCCGCCATAATGAAAACGAAGCACATTCGGACCTATATGTATAGGAACATTTTTACTTATTTTTACCCAACGAATTATAACCTGAAGTTTCGTAATTTAGTTTGGGAACACCCTGTATATTCAAACTGGTATTGTATATTTGTTTTTGAAGGAAACATTTACAGTTGAAAACGTTTGTCAGCTGACAATACAAAACAGCTTTTTAGTATGAGATGAACATGGCTGAGATTTAATGAGATCCCTTACTACAATACAATTAGTTTGCCAGTCTGTATTAGCAACGTATGGTAGATGTATTACAGGTAACGATTATAATTTTGAACATTTTAAAGTTCATATTACAAAGCAACAAATTATTAAAATCTTAGTTCCTTAATGAATGTACCCCTTCTAAATGTACATTTGATAGACACCCTGTATTAACCTCAAATTATATGAATATTTATCTGAATATTTTCTTAAATAAAATATTGAATGTTAATCATATATTTTGCTAAAGTTATTTCAAATATATATTTGCTGATTGCAAACCCTGTTCAGAAAATTCTAATTTACGTTTCCAACATCTTATTTGAACGATGTTTTATTTAGAATCTGAAGATATTGAGAAATTATACGCCATCAGAGAAGATCAATGTTGCAAAGATTTTGTTCTTCATTGTCAGTCATGTTTTTCCTTTAAATTGGGACCAAAAGAGACCGTACTCCAATTTCAATAATATCTTATAATCAATCCTTACATATCAAATATATATACTTCTGAAATAAAACCTAAAGGCATCTCCATTATTTATGAAAAATATTGACCCAGTTAACATCATCTTCATTTTATTAACACAAATTCATATTTTTTTACAGGAATATTGTAATACTTAATTTGTAGCTAGTTTAAATGTCATAGGCAATAAATGTATATTGTAACGTCACGCTTGCTAAATATTTTCAAATCATAACGAATACGATCATTGTTTATAAATGTTTAAGGTTTACTTTACGTACCAATTAGAATAAAATGTTATTATTAAAAAAAGATACAGTTTACCATATAATGGGCTATACATTAAATAAATCTATATTGCTAATGCAGCATATTGATAGTACGTAAAATAACATAACTGTCTCGAATTATGATGCCTATAGAAGAAAAATATACATTACAAAATATATTAGTACATTTATTATTTGTAATGTATCAAAGAATAAAATTTAGCATTAACTGTTATGTCATTAACTTTCTATATAAATAGAGCGAGTATCTCAGAGACAACTTCAATTAGACACAAACCATGCTATTGTTAGTATTGCGTTAACTTGAGTAAACATGGTACATCGCCTAACTCTTGTGTTACAATTTTCGCAAACAGTTTCAAACAGCTGTGACACAACACGTATCTCAAAACACGATTGCTGATCTGTTTGCGTAACTGCTACGTTACTAATGCTTGGGTTTGTCACCCTAGTGTTTTACCAAAGAAAACCGTTTCGAACAGCTAACTGTTACATTTCACATGTCTTAGAAAATAGTTACTTATTTTGTTATTAATGGGTGATTTGGTCATCTCTTGTATTTCATATACTTAAATATAGGCCTACTCCATAATTATAGGTTTGTTTTCTCACTTTAAATTCTTACTTTAAATCAATATAACCCATAGGTAATGAAAAATAGATACTAATAGTTTTTTAATTAGCATAATACGTGTTGGTACATATACAGTACAAGTAAACGTCACACAACACAAATTTATTACAATATAAGCACAAAATGCACAAATATACTACAATACAAGCACAAAATGCACAAATATTATGGTGATCGATTTCGGTGAACCACGCTCACCTTCCTCAGACCAGAGGGATTCACAAAAGAATCATTCTTTTGTGATTCCCTCTGGTCTGAGGAAGGTGAGCGTGGTTCACCGAAATCGATCACCATAATATTTGTGCATTTTGTGCTTGTATTGTAGTATATTTGTGCATTTTGTGCTTATATTGTAATAAATTTGTGTTGTGTGACGTTTACTTGTACTGTAAATAGATACTGTAGTAGTATTTAATTTTTAAGCCTCTCTCTAATAATATGCATTTAGGTTTTACTTATGCCCTCAATGCATATATATATATATATATATATATATATATATATGGCCTTAAGTAATACAATCCTAGTTAATAAATTTATTTTCAATGTAAAGAATGGATTATTTTTGTGACTTATATACTATAATTTTAGATAAATCAATCATGATGGTATAGAAATAAAGTATTAATTTATACAACGTATTTATAGACTTATGATAAGTTTTTGAACACGAAGTTCTCTGTCGTTCTTTTTTTAACAAAGCGTTAAAATAAAGAGTAGTCATCCTCTGAAAAAATTGCAATAATGGAACAAAATAATTTCACTCCAATAGACACTAACATATACGTAATAAGAAGTAATTTTATGTAATAACAGTTCCAATATTTTATACTTATGTTTATAATTGTTTTACCTTATATAATGAAATTAATTTTCTAAATAACGATTGTAGCAATTATAAAATGCTTCGTCAAAAATTAACTTAAGGAAAATGTGAAATTATTGTAATCTATATACAATTAAAGTTTATGGTTTTTGTAGTTTAAAAAGTTTTAATTTCGTTAATATTTCTAGACCCATTTCTATCAAGTTAAATGAAATTACTTTTACCACTTCACGACACCGAAGTATATGCATTGAAATATTTCTGTCAGTTTTTAACAATTAGTTAGAGATAAATTAGCAACTACTTTACCAAGAACAGCTTAATTGGCCTCAGCACTTTCAGTCAGGCAGATAAACTTCTCCCCACATCAAGGGTGAAACAGCAGTAGCGTCATTTCACCGGCATCTACCATCCTAACTTTGAGATGTATAAATTCAATCAAAACTGTAACTTAAAATAATGCTACACCAAAAAAACTTGTATACAATGTGTAGCACTGTATAAAAAATATATATAAAAAATCAAGACTTCAGGATATGGTTACGTACACGAAAACTAAGAAAAAGTTCCCATAATTCCATCTGTCTAAAAGTGCTTTTAGATAATTCATTAAATCTTAGGCTAATCACCCCTCAAGATCTTATATTTAAAACCCGCTACGTGTATGACAAATAGTAACTGAGTAAAGTATTAACTCCCTACTTTGAACCATGTCAAAATGGCGGCTGTTTTTATTTTTAAAAGCTTTATATCTTAAAAAGTATAAATTAATAAAAGTACTACAACTCAAACTCAAATTGCAAAATTAGATTTTCTAAAAGATATCACAACGATTGTTAAGTTCGCATCAATAAGAACGACATTAATCGTAATTTTTGTATTGCAGTCCATACTAATGTTGTAGATGTGTTATCCAATTAGCATGTACTGATTAAAAAAAAAACACGAATCATCGGTTATTAATGATCAGAACATTGTAAACATTATACTATCTTTCAGGAAATTAAATTTTGCAAATGTTGTGTGTCTTGTAGTTGTTTTGAATAATGTATACTTGAGACGGTACAAAGTAGGAACTTGATACTCTAAACTGAATTATGTCTTATTATTCCTCATACATGTACCGGACTCGAAGATATTAGATATACGATTTGGAAAAAAGTATAGTCACTTAATGTAAATGATTAACACGAGGAATTGACTAAATATTATATTGTTTTCAATTAGACCAACCAACCGGATTTTGTATTGTTAATTATTCCATTAACAACTATAACCGCAGTGACATTTGAAACTGAACATGGAGGAGCTCGTTAATTATAAAGTTACATTAAACAAGGGATTGTTGGTGGGGGGGGGGGATGAATAGTACTTACATGCTATCCTCAGGGTACATATTAGCAAAAACGTGCTTTCTATTCACTGTTACTTGCCATACAATATATTAAAATTTTAAGTAAACAACGTATTTTATATTTTGCTACGTCTATTGTTAGGGTTTTCAGTTCCCTTTGCTGGTATCTAGTGGCTCGTCACTGTTTTAAATCGGTCAATAGAACCATAAATTAGCTGCACACCATTAAGTTACTGTAAACTGTTGTTTCTGCGACAAGCGTTTTCCAGTATAACAATTATTACTTTGCATTATTGATATTACGACACCAACCGTAGAGATTTGAGCGAATATGATGATCGAATGAGAGTAGTTGAACGAGTGTAGTCATTGTTACTAACTAATGTCAACATGTCATTAGAAGTACCATTTATATGTAGCCTGATCATCTAAGGAATCTACAGATTTACAGGAAATCTGAACCACGTAGTATTTGTCTAACTTTATCCTAACTGACTAACCTGGTACAGTTAACTTCCCTACACAACAACCGGGCCCTGACTAAAACACACACACACACACACACACACACACACACACACACACACACACACACACACACACACACACACACACACACACACACACACACACACACACACACACACACACACACACACACACACACACACACACACACACACACACACACACACACACACACACACACACACACACACACACACACACACACACACACACACACACACACACACACACACACACACACACACACACACACACACACACACACACACACACACACACACACACACACACACACACACACACACACACACACACACACACACACACACACACACACACACACACACACACACACACACACACACACACACCACACACACACACACACACACACACACACACACACACACACACACACACACACACACACACACACACACACACACACACACACACACACACACACACACACACACACACACACACACACACACACACACACACACACACACACACACACACACACACACACACACACACACACACACACACACACACACACACACACACACACACACACACACACACACACACACACACACACACACACACACACACACACACACACACACACACACACACACACACACACACACACACACACACACACACACACACACACACACACACACACACACACACACACACACACACACACACACACACACACACACACACACACACACACACACACACACACACACACACACACACACACACACACACACACACACACACACACACACACACACACACACACACACACACACACACACACACACACACACACACACACACACACACACACACACACACACACACACACACACACACACACACACACACACACACACACACACACACACACACACACACACACACACACACACACACACACACACACACACACACACACACACACACACACACACACACACACACACACACACACACACACACACACACACACACACACACACACACACACACACACACACACACACACACACACACACACACACACACACACACACACACACACACACACACACACACACACACACACACACACACACACACACACACACACACACACACACACACACACACACACACACACACACACACACACACACACAGTTTTTTCCAAGTCGATGTCAATCATTGAGCCGATGCAATGTCTTCATTAAGAAGACCGAGTTTAGAACTTACCGCCTACAATCTCTACAATATTATGTCCTGATATAGATGGATTACACATACATATATAATACGCTTTAAATTCAACCGTATATTTGTCAATCTTTTACTTATATTTTAAGAAACGTGCATTGGGTGACGTTAACTCCTTTTGTATTTCTGCCGACATGTAACGATGTAATAAGCTAACTAAGAAAATAATTACTATAAAACTATTAGTATATTAGTAAAAAGACTACTTAAACTATGCAACATCGTAAGAAATTATAACTCTCCATATTTATGTTAACCAAAAACGTCCTAAATTACTAATACGTAAAAATTAAGTAACGTCAATTTCATTATTCAGAAATTCAATTTTTGAGGTTGCTATAGGCCTACATAAGTATACAATTTATTTGTGGTAAAAACATTATAAAACAAATTAATTTAATTTTAAATAAAAAAATAAAAAAATTTTTTATGAATACTATTTGTAACACAACAATTATGTAATGGAAAAAGTGCTAAAATATTAATGTGCAAACTGATAGTATAAACACCGCAAAATAAGTTGCTGTCAGTTATGGCCAAATCGCGTGCATAAGAAAAACAATATTGTACAAAACGGAAAGTTTTCCACTTATCTTAACCTCAACAAGATGTTGTTTAACTTGCCCTTCACATAAATCGTATATATTGTGATCAAAGAGTTGATATATGTTGAGTTTTGTTGAATGAGTTTTGAAGTAGTTGAATATGATATGTTTTATTGTAACAGTTGTAGTTTGCATTGTTATGAATAAACTTTCTTGCTCTGTTTGTTATGATCGTGTTATTTGTTTATATTATCAAAGTTTGTTTTAAATGACTATTGTTAAGTTATATATTGTTTGTACACGCAATTTGTTTTGTATCACTTTCAAACTATGAGGGAATTGAACAGCGTACAAATATTTACTTATAAGAGTCATTTACCAACAATATAAGGTACTAGGGGACACCCCTGCAAGCGTCACGTGCCAACACAATCACTCCTTAGGCTGTGAATCTCGGCCTTCGCCTCGATCATTGATTTATGACTTTTGATTAGAGGACAACTTTTTAACACCTCAAACAAAAAAATGTATTAAAAAAGTAAAGGAGGACTTGAGTTGACAAAAAAACAGCTACAGGTATTAAATTTAGGGTTTGGGTAGTGCTTGTATAATTATAGAGTATACTTCATGTATTCAAGTAATAGAATGAGGTATTTACTAACTAAATGAGAGCAGGCGGAGTCGTTCTGGATATATAATAAACGACTTTTAGAAACAAATGAGTTGAGTTTTAAATGAACTAATCCTAACTAAATACAGTAAATTGATATTTTCAGTTTCATAACACGACCTATAGGGATAAAAAATAGGTTCACGTATTTATAAAATTAATTAATTACCTTCATAACATTATTTTTCATTTAGTTTTAAACATAATTGTTTTAATGTAGTAAAAATAAGTTTGTAATTTATGAGCACGCATTCTATCTAAATTGCTGCGCTAAAATTATTCGTTTTTATCATTAAATAAATAAAAAAGAATTGTTTCCTTTTTTATTACACTTTGTTAATATTGTCAACATTTATGTTTGTTGATAACATTTCTTTATGTAGGAAGATATAATATACAGCACTTCTCCTAAAATGTATTAATTTTGGTATAAAATGATTCAAGATTTATGTTTGTTTATCACTGTTGAACTTATTTTTAAACACTGATTTCTCATTAATAACTCTTTTGGATTAAACTTGAAAATTTTTTTAGCTATTTTAGTGTTAGCAATTTACTAGAGTATATTAATAAATATATTGTTTGTAGGTATTTATGAGAGTTCGTTTTTTGTTTAAAATGTTGGAAAGTTAAAGTAGCTGTATAACAGGACCCATGTTTATTTATGTGATATATATGCTTTTAATTGCTTCAGCTTAATTGCGTGTTTACCTGCGTTGAATTATGTAAATGAATTAAAACTATAATAAAGTATATGGCTTCTTATATTATTTTTTTTAATGACTCATACCTACATTTGAAGCGTTTATTTGAGCAAAGTTGGTTTTTAAAGTTGTTTACCAATCTTTTTGTGAATTAGCCGGTCTTTGCGTAATAAATTCGAGTATTATGTCCCACTTGAAGGTACGTAATGTAGATTGAGTAGTAAGTAGACGTGAATATTTTGTTAGATATGTAGTCTTGATAAAAAACAGGATTACATGTCCTAACAATCTAACGTTTTTCATGCGCAAAATATAAAGATTGTTTGTTAAATATTAAGTTTTCTTAAACAATTTTCAAAATCTGTCAAAAGTTGGTTATAACGAGAAAATTTTCAGATTTGTATCCATACTTCACCCGGAACTGAAAAGCATGCCATTTGGTTTCTCGAAAGCTCCCCACCAAGTCGGAGGAACTTTGACGGATCACTGGCTGTTACCGTTTGTTGTTAGAAATAAGGCGGTATTTGATCGCCTTTGCACCTTTAAATTTCGTTCTTGATGAATGATTTATTTTCCACTCTAAAGGTCTAAACGTTATGAGTCCAATACCAATCAAAATCATAGCAAAAGTTGAAAGAGCTCAGCTGATAACCACCAGCTGTTAATTTTTCATTGGGCTATTAATTAATAACACTTTCTAAGGGATAGTTGACCTTAGTTTGTAACGATGAAGGGCTACGTCGTTTTATGTTTATAAAGTTACAAACATTTATTAGTCATTTTCGCCTATATATTGATGATCAAAATAAATAAATATGATTGTGTAGGTAGTCCAGTGATGAATCATGTTTTACTGTCAATGGATCAGTAACAGTGTCATTTACGGCGCAAAAGTGGCGTTTGATTGGTTGACGAAAGGGGATGAACCTCGCCTGGGGCTCCCTTGTTGTTGCCCGCCACATGGGGTGCGGGTTGATAGAGCAGGGGACCCTCGGGCGGCATTCTTTGCAAATAACCCAACACGGTCAAGCAAAACACCAGGCTATTTGGTGAACAAAATTATTTGTTTCCCTGGGTATATTGTTTCTGATCAAACTTCCAAGGAGCTTTATTTAGAATTTCTTCTACGGGTGTTGTATACTAGGAGTTAAGGTACCTTTTAATAACTGGAGATTGGAGTGAAAGAAGACCACTAAGGGAAGAGTGAAAGAAGTGATCAACAACCTGTTACTTGTACTTTTAGCATTAGAAAGATTTACTACGGTTTCGTTATTATATATACTCATTACAAAGACACCGATCGTAGAGATACGAGCGAACATTAGAGGTGAAAGATTGTGATGAGTATAGATGAACGAGTGTAGTCTATGTTACTAAGATCGGCTGTTACTTAGAAAGAGTCAGTTATTAATATCCCAATATCAAGGCAGTTAATATACCCACAATTTTACGAAGAATCCGAACCACATAGTATTTGTCTAATTTTCAGCTTTAATTGACAAGCCTGATACTCACATATATCCCCTACTCAACATCCGGATGCTGACTACCACCCAACAAGGTCAACTCATACTTCTCCACTAGTGTCCACGTCGATGGCAACCATTAAGCGGACGCCGTGTCAGTATGAGGGTTACTTAATCTTATGTATGGTAGGTATACATAATATTAAGTAAGTATACCTATCGCCTACAGTGTCCACAGCACTTTGTCCTCAAGTAGCTAGATTACAGCAGTGCGCCATTATTGCCGACACTGTGTATCAGATTGGAGAATACAAGAACACTCTTCTAAGAATTATAAACTAGGAATAAAAGTAATTTCATATTTAGTTTACCTAATTTAAGGCTGCTGCAAATCCAACATAAGTTTAATAATCATTGGTTACAGGTCATTTTGTATAGCTGCATAAGGTCAATAATTGCAATATTGTAACAAAAAGTCAGTGTTTGTTAATATTCGGATATTAATTGACAGTTACCTACATAAATGTCTCTTTGTAAACATTTACTTGATATTTAGTTTAATTGTCAATTTAATATCTATATATTACAAGACAATATGGATACATATTTTAGTGTATATTAGTGTAATAAACTTTATTATTAAATAATAAAATTCCAGAGTTTCTTAAAATGCATATATTAAATGGATTAAATATCATTACATCGCTTTATCTTTTTAAACAAATTTAGTATTATAAGTTTAAATTTTAAATAAATAACGTTTACTCTTCTATTTAAACCATACTTATATTCATATATAAACTTGTATTAACATTTGACATTTTATACATTACTGAAAATTTTGAAAACACTTAACAATTCTGAATTAATTAAATTAAGCTTTGCAACCCCCCTCCCTACATGTTATGCTTGTATAATACATCCTCATTTATACATTTACCTTTACATGTTGTAAAAGTTACATCTATTTACTTCCATTAATTGTAATATAAGCCATATACAAATCAAAATAAATTAGCATCATTAACTTTACACAATGGGATAATACTGTTTGCAATTCCATTACAACTAGAACTACAGTAGACATTACACGAGTGAAAATGGAGAAGCCCACTAATTAACATGTAACATTAAACAGGTGGGTGGTGGAGGGTTGCAATGTTTAGTGTATCCTGAAAGGCACAGGTGGGTACAAACATTTAATGCACTCTCTACCACAAACTGTACCGTACAATTGTATTATAATTCAAAGAGATTATGTATATCATTGGCTTTTTCAGCCCATAACTCTGTCGATGATTACAGTAAAATAAAACCTTTAATGGAACTTCCATTGAAACACGTATTATCATTGTAACCTCTCTCTCTTTGGTTGAGTTACTTTAATTTAGATTTCTTAATAATTTGATAAAATATTATTCAAATTAGATTTAATTCTCTTTAGTCTCAGGGTTAAATGTGGGTAAATTGGTGAGGCTGTAAAATTACAATGAATTTAGACTTGTTTGAAAAAACTATTTTATTACATCATTTTTTACTTTACTTTCTTTAAAAATTTCATTACAATAAAATTGAATTCAATTAATTATCTAAAAAACTAATTTCTAAAACATGATTTGATTTTTATAACTAAAACTTATCTTATTGTCCTTGCATTGTCTTGATGAAACCTCACGTGGTCTTCATGTTGTAATAACTCGATATTATTTAATCTTTTAAAAATACACAATAAGTATCCAATTTATTTAAATCTTTTTTTTAAAAAACAAACATGTATTGCTATTTTAAAGAATTTAGTTATACTTTAAAACGGTCACACGCGGTCTTCATGTGCTCTACCGGGAGGAACACCATGTTCCTGTGTTATTTCTTCAAAAGAAAGACGCAGAGTGTCTAATGCCTCCAAGACGCTGGAGTAGGTTCCCCCTCCTAATTTCCTGTCCGTTAAAACTAATGGTATTGGGTCAGAGGCTCAACTTCCGCCTATACCATGCGGTTCTGACCCCTTGTAAGTGCTGCTCCCACTGTTTGTTTCCCCAACTAGACACGTCTCCTGGATTCGACTGGTGCATGTCATAGTGACACCCCTTTGGATTTCCAGGTCGACTCTTCCAGCGACGCGCCAGCCCATGTGTGTGTTGATAACAATGAAAAGGAATGTTGTTTACTCAATTCTCAGAAGACTTCCCTGGAATAAATATCTCTACCCACTTCCCTAGCTGGCTGGTTATTTACTTACAACGATTTCCGAATATTATTTGAATGTTCGCTGATTATTTTAATTAAATATATTTATTTCTTCAATATAATCATTTATCATTTATTTAATTTAATTGATTTATTCGTCAATTTGGTGGACCTGTTACATCATTCATAATAAGCCTTTCAGCCAATTAACCCAGGGCAAAATACAGTTAATGCTATCATTATAATATATTTGTGTCTAAAATTGTTTTATAATTTCATTTTACTAGAATTTTTTTTTTCTTATATTCTATTACAAAATGTACAGTAATAGTATATTTCATAACAAGAGTGGAAAGTGGGGTTTTGCATGTTCGAGTCCATATGTTTGAAGTGCGAGACTTGTCGAGCTTCAATTGGTCAAATGGTCGAGAACATACAAAACACTTTCACTCGAGTTTTGAACGATACTTTTCACTACACTACGGAATAAAAACAGGTGTTGTTGACTGTGGAAAATTTTCGGTTGTAAACAATGTTACTTTCGGTAGTAAACAATAGACAGCTGTTGAAAATATGATGTTTCGCAGGTTATAAACACATAACGAAAACAGCTGAACTCATAGTAGTGCAGTGAAAAAAATATGTTACTTGAGTGATTTGCTCTTTTGAATGGCAGTTGGTGCAGTAACTGCTTGTTCATTGAACATTCATGTTCTTCCCCATCAGTTGTTATAAAATAGGGTGGGTGGGTGAGTCACTACCACTATACGTGTATGGTAGGCTAAGTAGGTCAACACCACTGTATATGTATGGTTGAGTAGTTGGGTCAGTGCCACTGTACATGTATAGGTGGGAGGGTGGGATCAGATTTTTGGGTTACTTTTCAGTAATGTAAATTTGTTGAAAATGAGAAAAACACCTTATGACAATCTCCCAGAATTTACCTGTTCTTTAATGCCACTGTATAGCTGATAAAAAGGTGTACTGGCTATATATTTTCGAGTCTACATCTAATTTAGATCAGAACGTGAAGGATAAAGTTTTATGTTATTCCGCTTCGTTTAGGGTCTGTATATCAGTTTGTGTTTTTTAAAAACAACTTAATAACTAAATAACAGTTTGTATGACCGACCTTATCACAGTTATTTACATAACCACTGTTAAACTATATTAAAAAAGTTATTGAGTTATCTTTAATGTTTTCAAAATGGCGATTATTTACAGTTTTTAAATCGAAATATCTTTTAATCTATTAGGTTCACTAATTTTAGACAAATACAATAATTTGTTGTTAATTTTATTACAAATCTGTTGGTACATAAATTGTTATTGTTAGTCAATTGTTAGTGGAGTTTTTTTAACAAAAGGAAGAGACCGATCTCCTTCTCTTCCTTAAACTGCACATTCCTCATAGACTATTGATCTGTGCGAGGAACTTATTCAGACAGAGTAAGGTGGCGAACCAATACAGTACAAGGTGAATATTACTGATAAATCTTCCAGTCAGGCTGGTTCGTACCAGCGCTTTAAGCTCAAAGTTCTGACGCCTTAGACCGCTCGGCTACCGGCTCGCCCAGAGAATATAGTTTTTTTAAATATTTTTAGTTTAAAAATATACTATCTGGATGATGTAAATACTTGCAGTAAAATTAATTTTCACCAAAACTTCACTAATAATATAATGAGAATAAAAGCTAAGGTGCAAATAGACCTATGATGAAATTAAAAAAAATTTCCCTTGAACACAATTAATTAAGCTAACAGTTTACAAGGTATTTTTACTAAAAATAAGTAAACTACCGCAACATATATTGCATAAAGATAACAAAATGGCTATATTTACTGTGATTAATAGCTTTAATGCAAATACCGTGCAACATTTCAAGAGAGTCGGTGAAACCATTCTTAAGTTATCACTATTATAATTTTTTTTTATTTAATATAAACAATCTTATAAACGGTGAAGAGTCTGTTCCCTCTGTAAATATTTTATGGAAAACAAACACTATTACTAACCCTTTTAGACAACTGTTTCTTGTCATTACACAATTGTTTTCGATTCATTAACCTAAAATTATTTTTGTATGTTACTAATAGTATTCATTTATTTATTTGTAAAATGTTTAAAGCAACCTTACAGCTAACTCTCCATTAACTGTTCTAGTAATGGTCCGTGAAAGGGTCTACAAAGACTCTCGTACTGGAACGCGTATTTTTCTCAGTGATGGTTCCTATACCTTAGTTCCAACATAGTTACAATGATTTCCTTCTAAATTCACTTGATTTTATATATTTTATCACGATGTAACTGTCTTGTGGATCTACAATACCAGGGATCAAATTTAGACCTAAAGCTCCGGGTGCGAGTAACGCACGGCTCTACTGCCGAGCACCTAACCCTTTAAAACCCAAATTATTATGCACATGAAAAAGGAAATTCATTTTTCAAGACTTTAAAAAGCAACAAAAATTGTTTTTTTACAATATTTCATTCTATATTTAGAAGAAAAAAAGTGTTGCAAAAATGCAACAGTGGGCGCATATGAATACATTAGATTAAAACGAGAAAATGCCGTTGTTGCAAAACTGCAACAGTGGGCTGTTGTGTCCTGTTCAGTCCTGATCATTCAAATATTGATCACCCATTACGTCCATAACTGTATTAAAAATACTAAATTAAAAACACAAAAATATTGAACTAAAATTAAAGATTAAATGGCTTTGAAAATTTTAATTTTTAATACCACCGAGATATGTGCTTTTAAATTAATATGTCATAGGCGCCCACTGTAGAATTTTTGCAACATGGATATTTTGCTGATAAGTCGGTTGAAATTAGTTTCAACCACCTTAATAATGTTTATTTAAAAACTAAAGTCATTAAACAAATAAAAAACCTATGTTTGCCAACTTCAAAAAATAACAAACTTCTAAAAGAAACAGCACTTACAATTCAAAAAACACGAACTAACCTCTAACCTGTGCACCGGTTCACTAACAAATGTTTATTTTGGCAATGTGATGGACTGCGGTCCAATCTAGTGGCCAATTTGTGAACTAACGTAGCGTTGCATTACAGCAACAACGGGCTTTTGTGGTTATAAACGATCGTTCAGGAGATAAATAGCCAGATATTTGTGTTGTAAAACTAAGTAGCAATCAGCAGTCGTTAATTCAAGAGCCTTAAGCACCTAGGACCTTGGGTGAACACTAACGTTACAACACTTGATAACAAATGGGTTCTTTGACGTTACTACAACACTTTAGGTGACTTACTGGTACAGTATTCCATGTTCTATCAGTTACTTCAGTTTCAAACTGGCGTTTCATTGGTTGTCGGACGATCG